>APFE030312406.1:40211-116018 GCA_000404065.3 Pinus taeda
GAAAGAAAGAATCAAAGCATCTTGTAACACCTCACCTATCACATTTGCTTCATGATTGTTTTCTTGTTGTGCATCTCCTTATTTTCCCTTCCGAGATCTACAATCTTTCTTTAGGCGTCCTTTCTTTCCGCATTTCTAGCACACTATCCCCGATCTGGACTTGGATCTGCCTTTCTTTGATTTACTGCAATATCCTAGGCTCTTTCATCTTTCCATTTTTGTTCCCCTAGGCTCTTTCCTCTTTCCATTTTTGTTCCCCTAGCCTCTCCACTCAAAACATTACCCAATGTCTCATCGGAGCTTTTCTGTCGCATTTCCTCGCTAAGGATAGCACTGACAACATCATCAAACTTTAAAGTACTAGATCCAGAGACAGAGTTACTAATGGCCATTACTAAACCATTCCAACTTTCTGGAAATGACCACAAGAATAACAGAGCTCTAACTTCATCATCAAAGTTTACCCCTACAGAACTTAACTGACTTGTAACAGTATTAAAATCATTTAAATGGTCTACAACAGATCCACCTTCTGACATCTTCATATTAAATAACTATTTCATAAGAAATACCTTGTTTGAGGCCGAGAGTTTTTCATATATTTTCGCCAACACCTTAATCAAACCCTCTGTCATTGTTTCCTTCGAAATGTTGAAGGTGACCGACACTACGAGTCACAACTGAACTGTTCCGAGTGCCTTTCTATCAAGAAGGTTCCATTCTTCATCTGTCATACCCATTGGCATCTTTGTTTTTCCACCCAATGGTAGGTACAAATCTTTCTGATACAGATAATCTTCCATCCGCATCTTCCACAGCGAGAAGTTTTGGTCGTTAAATTTCTCGACCCTAACTTACCATCTTCTGCCATTGCTCCCACTTGAACCAAGAACCCTTATGTCCTGCGATTTTGTCAGCCAAATAGACCTTCGGCTCTTATACCAGATGTTAGAAAATTATATATTACAGAGCAATGGAACACAAAGAATATTGCATAAATATAATCACAGAAAACACATAAAACCAAAGAGACACAGATATACGTGGTTCACCCAGTTTGGGCTACGTCCACCTCGAACAGCCAGTCCTTCCTTTCTATTATCCAGCAAAATGAAGAGACACAACCTACAGCAGATCTGTTGTAATATCCTCTGTTTTCTCTCACAGTCTCACCTCTCTGTTTCTCCACACAGAGAATAACACATCTATTAACACAGCCTCAATACAATTGCACTCATACAAAGAGAGGGGTTTGCCTTCTAAGGTAAAAAAACCCTAAAACTAAAAATAAGTTCTAGCCATTAGATCATCCACCTAATGACGGACCCATATGTGACTAGAAAAATTACTATACTTTACAAAGGCAATTTTACATTTGTTTTTAAGCTTCGAGGGCGGCTGCCCGAAACCCCGTCGGGGGACCGGCTGCCCCACACCCCCCCCCACGTGGAAGGGTGTACAAAATTCCTGGGGTATACATCCGACTAAAACAAAGACCTCTAAAGAATCATGTTCCACACCCAACACACATAGAGGATTTTTATTAAAAATGATATATGGTAATCTTGTCTTCTAGATTTGATGGGTAATTATGTAGCTGAAACAAATTTCTAATTCCAAGCGTCCATGTTTCAACATCTTCTCCCATTTTATTTCACCATCAAAGGTTGGTGACTAAAGCTTCCTAAGCTCACCTTGCAAGTTATCCAACTAACATATTCTTAATTGGTGCCTAATAGAGGATTATTCTAGGGTGCTCATTGACTCTTCAGATGCATAAAGCTTCTTCGATGAATGAGTAGGTGAGTAGTGATGCATATGATCTCTACTAACACTTCTTAAGTGCATATGTTCTTTGTAGTTATCCCTCCTTACATGATGTTTTTCTTCTTCCTCCTGTCTTCAACCTATCCATTCTTCATTTGCCTTTGTAGTTGATTTATACTTTACAACATCTAGGTATTTATTTTATTTTGTTCCATTTAGGCTCTTATTATTTTCTCCTTATCATCTCCATAACTTCTCACTTCCACTCTCAAACTCCTCATAGTCCCAACTAATTATGTTGGCTCCACCCTATTTGTATGCCCATTAGACTTTGTTTCCTCATTACCTAAACTGATGTTTATGCCTTTAGCTTCTCTTTCCTTGTTATAATCTCTCTGTGCATCTCCAATTTCTTTGATATGCAATTATAAGCTTGGTTTATTCAGCTTATACCCTTAATTTTGCAATGTGTAAGCAATCATTGTTGTTAGAAATTATTTATATTGAAAAAATTTGTTAGTTAAAGATATATGCCCTTTTTCTTCTAATTTTATGAAGAATCATGTAATACCTCTCTATATTCTAATCTTTAAAGTTTCTTCTCCTTTGGATTAGCTTTCCAATGATTGTACTCATGCCTTGTTTTGCATTCTAAGCTAAAAGTTATGTCCTTGTGAAGTCTGTTATTTCTAGTTAATTGTGGCCCTTTTCACTATGCAAGTATTCTTAGACTTATGCCACCTATAGAAGAAAATGTATTATGAACCAAGAAAACTTTTATATTGGGCATAGGCATTATTCTTGATTTTGAGTATACAACAACTTTTGGATTACAAATTTGGTGCTCCGATAAAATTTTGTATCAATCTAGATTTTTCAGCTTTGTCTTTTTTGTAGTTTCTCCAAACTTAGAATTTTTTAGTGAAACTCTCTCTCACAAACAAATTATATTTGGAAAAAAAACTTCACTGAGGTAAATTTATCTAGATCGATGAATAGGTAAAATATCAAGTAAATATTTTTTTCCCAATTTTATGATTGAGGATCCTTTTCTTCCTTTGAAGAACTCAAAATCTCTAAATCTCTAAAAAAATATCCCAAAATAATGGATTATGGCATGTTCTTTTTTTTTTTTTCATTCCAATCTAGCAAAAATCCTAATTAGGCATCTTCCTGTCTACTTCTAAGACACATTACAATAATCTCATCAATAACATGGCCATTGTCAAAGAGTTCCACCCTGTTCTTCAAAAGTCACTAATTTGTCATTTCTAGAAAATTGAAACATAATTAGCACATGGCCCTCACAACAACTTTTTAATCCATCAACACTAAGGACTTAATCCCAAAATTTCACCTTATTTAGAGTTAATTTTCTCCTGTTATATCCAAAACAAGGTTTTCACTCTAGTTCTTTTCTTTTTAAATCATGGACTTGCTTAGTGGTAATTATATAATGTGGCATGGCATATAGTTATTGATGTGGCACTAATGTCCTCTTATTGTCCCGAGACATGACCATGTTACCATCTTCCTTTCATTTCATTAGTGAAACAAATATTTCCTCTATTAACGAATCAAGAATTTCTTCCATTGGTGAGATTTAATTTTCTTCCATCGATGAACTTCAAAAAAAATTTGTAAGCGCACTTCAAAATCTTCCATTGACAAACCAAAAATGTCTTCCATCTATGAACTTCAAAATTTTTCTATCATTGAACTTTAAAATATTCTCATCATGGACTTGAATATTTCTTCATCAGTGAAGATAAAAGTTATTTTTTGGTAATCTGAATAATTCTTGACATCAGTTAACTTCATAAAACGTACTTTTTCTACAATCTAAAGAACTTATGACATCTATGAAGTTCATAAAACATCTATTTCAATGGATCATAAAAAAAACTTCTTCTTTGGAGGACTAAATAAAACTTTTCCCTTTGGTGAACATGGTAATGTGTCTTGAAAAAACTCATTTTTCTTGTTTAACAAACTCATTTATCTTAGAAAATTTTGACTAACTATGTGGTGAATCTAGGCTATTAATTTCAAAATCAAATTAATTTGGGTCATTGATGGATATATGTATATTTCAAGCACAATTTACACAAATACATCATGGAAGGTCTCAACATAGCTTGGCATGGCCAATTCCAAATTTGCACTGAAATTTACATAAAAACACAATGGAAGCTCTCAATGTAGCTTGGCATGGATAATTCCAACCTTGTACTCACCTATTCAACACCCAACATCTAATACATGTTATACTTCATCCATATACTAGGGATCTCTTTCCAAGTTCACCATTTTCACCCAATTTCCACAAAGGCTGGAATTCTACAACATCAAATTTTAATAAATTCATGGTTGTATCTACCCATACGAGTCTAGTGTTGGAACCTTCACTTTGATACCACAATTTCAAACATACCCAACTCCCAAGTTATATTGTCACTACAAATATTGTTATGATACCACAATGTAACATGCCTAACTCTAAGTTGAGCCACATTACTTCACATTTATGCTCGAATAACGAAATGTAATGTACCCACAACTACATACCTCAACATTCACAATATTGAAATAATTTTGAACACTAATACCATGTTTAAAATAAAAACAAGAAGCATGCATAACAAATTGTTCATGCATCATCCAAGAACACACACACACACACAAAATATTTCTCACACAATGCAATGAACAAGTGTAGTATAAGCACATCCTAAATAGCATACATAGAGAACACTTATCTTTATCAAATAACCACACCAACTAATTGCAAACATTAAAAGTTCCAGCCGACTATAGAAAATATTTCACTAAATCTCTCAACAATAGATCACCATCGAGTTAAGGCTATGAATGCAAAAGAAACAATGCTTAGATTAACTCTAATATCACACAGTGAATCAAGTTTTCATGTCGTTACAATGTGCACACACACAACAATATAATCTAACCATTTGTCTTTCCCCTTCTACCTACACAACCAAAGGAGGGAATCCCCTTCTATTTAACGTAATCCCTTGGCCTATTCCACTTCTTTACAAGGCTTTAGTATAGATACGCTAGGAAATTTCAATGATGGAATCTCCAAAGATTCTTAATTGTGGACAATTTTTCCTCGAAAATGTAAATGCTTGCTTTCACATAAGTATCCTTACATTGTCTAAAATAATCACTCTTCTCATGTAGTCAACTACGAATGGCTCTCTACAATAGAATTTTTATTTTTTTTGTCTCCAAGAACCAAGAATAAGAAATATTGAAAAAGAAGAATGAGGAAAGTTGTCCCTTACCTTCAAAATATGGTTGATATATGAATACTAACAATGTACCATCTGACTTACCCAAGAGGCTCATTTAATTCATTTTCCCAATTAATTCCAAGATAGGCTTTAATAAAATATTATAATATGGTATAGTCTCTGTAGTCCCCCCCTCTCTCACAAGTCATAGTCCATTGTGACACTATCCCTTTTTGCTTGTAGTCGATGATGTATTTTTATTATTAATATTCAAAAATCATTGCATTGTTAGGCTCTTCAACATTTCACCATGTACAAACATACATTAGTAATTTGGGGATCAAAATTGGGGTATTATATGAAAAGCTCATTAAAAATAAGGATATTTTTATAGTTGGATTTACTAATAAAGTTTTAACCTTACTTTATATATATATATAATATAAATATTATATATATATGGTAGATGTTATCTATAAATTATCATGGATATTCCATTGAAATAATTTGCACAATATATCCAATAAAATTACTAAAACCTTACTATTGATTTTTCCTTGGGTTTCGAATTCGTTGCTTAGATGATTTCATGTTGAATTTAGTTGAAATAAGATGAAATATGAGAAATAGAAAACAAAAATGAACACACACACACACCATTCACAATAAACATAAATATATTTCCTACGAAACCCTTATGAGAGAAAACCTAGCTAGAAGGTGAGGTTACTCCGTGCTCTTTTCTTTGGTATGGAAAATGTGCAAGTACAAATAAAGAGTTACTCTCTATGGAGTTTCCTAAGACCTATGGCATATATAGTTGCTACAAAATCTTAACCCCCTTTGTTTTTCTCTCTAACTTCCTGCTTACCATTGCTCTGTTCAACTATGGAACAAAATATAATCGCATAGAATAAAACACTTACTTCTCCTAGTCGTCAGTATCTAACATAGTCAGATAACCATTTAGGGGCAAGGTTTGATTTCCTCAACCTTTAACTAGCTGTAAGGTTCTTGTACCTTCTAGAGACTTCTTTAAAGCCCTATTTTGGCTAGCCTAACACATATGCATAAGGGGTTGATATGAAATCCACTTCTACTATGGTGGTCAACTACGTAGGTCAACTTGAGGGAGGCATAACTTTCTCATACAAGCTTTGATTGAGGTGATTTTTGTACCATTAGAAAGGTGTCGGTATTTAGAATACAGAATATTGTACTCTTTATGGAGCTACTTGAGACTTGTGACCTATACAGCTACTGCAAAATATTAACCCCTATGTTTTTCTCTCTAAATTCCCACTCACCATTGCTTTTCCAACTATGGAACAAAATACAATTGCATAAAATGGAACCTCTAGTCCCCCTAGTGGCCTAGTATTTAGCATAGTATGATAGTCATTTACAAGTAAGGTTTGACTTCCTCAACCTTAAATACAATTGCATAAAATGGAACCTCTAGTCCCCCTAGTGGCCTAGTATTTAGCATAGTATGATAGTCATTTACAAGTAAGGTTTGACTTCCTCAACCTTAAACTGATGATAAGGTTTTTGGAACTTCTAGAGACTTCTTGAAAGCCCACATGTGGCTAGCCCAACACATATGCATATGGGAGTTGACACGACATCCACATGTACTACGGTGGTCAACTATGTAGCTCAAATTGTGAAAGGCATAACTTTTTCATACGAGCTCTAATTGAGCAAATTCTTGTGCCATTGGAAAGGTGTTGGTAATTAGAATATGGAATCTTTGTCCATGACCACAAAAATTTGTCATTTAAGGCCTAGAAATGGCTCCAAAAAATTTATCCCCAATTTTCCAAACTAGGATTATCATTAAAATGACCCTACAAGCTAATTTCTCCAATTGTTTCCGCTCTTAAAGCATCGAGATAGATGAAAAATAATATAATGATCTAATCCATATAGATCACTTTGTTGATATTTACTTGCAACTGGTGATGTATTTTTATTATTAAAATTCAAAAGTTATTACATTGTTAGGTTGGTTGACATTTCATCATGTAGAAACATACATTAGTAATTTTGGGATCAAAACTGAGATATTAAATGAAAAGCTTATTAAAAACAAAGATATTTTTGTAGTAGGCTTTATCTAATAAAGTTATAACCTAGAAATTTTGAAAAAAGAGGACATGGCAAGGACCGGGTAGATGTGTAAACTAAATGATGAATCAATAGATCATATTTTTGTGCATTGTTCTTTCTTAAAAGAAGTGTGGTATAGAGTCTTCAAAGTCGACTAATGGATAAGGGTTATGGGACGAAGAAAACATAGTTAAATATCTTAAAAGGCCGTCTGATAACAAGTCAATCCCATATCATAAGGCTACGACAAGTGGGAAATATCGCTAACAAGAAACATAATGGCAATCCAAGGAAAAGAAACAATGCCTACTCAAGTTAACCATCTGTTGGAAGTAATGCTTCCATGTCATGTGTAGTTGTCATTAAAAGTTACGAGGAGTCAGTCTAGAAATCGTTGTTTCCAATGTGTCAATTGTAATGGTAATTTGGTTGTGTCGAAGTCAGTGATTTGTGTCTTATATATTTGTACATGTGATGATCAATAAAAATATAAGTGAGATTTGTGTTTTGTATAATAGCTCTCTACTCTCTCTTTTATTTTTCTAATATGGTATCAGAGCTTGTTCTGGCTTGATTCCCTCATAGGATAGCCAGGGAAATGTGAGAGTTGTGAAAGCTAATCTTCTGTATATAAATTAGTTAGTGTTTGATTTCCATGTTTGTGTGAGTAAATTTTATTCTTGGTGTGTCTTTGTTGTATGTGCTGGAGATAATGGCCATCGCTCAAAGAAGTTAGCAGTCTGCAGTCGGTTCTTGAAACAGATATTGAGGATAAGTAGGCCGCTGGCTAAATCTAGAGAAATAGCTTTAATTTAGTTTGGTATCATCTAGCTCGAATTCCACATCTTGAAGGCTGGAAAATTGTTGAACCGCTTGCTTGGGCTCGATGCTCATTGAGATATGAATTCTGCAATCCACAGCAAATCTCAAATCGCATTTGGAAAAATCGTACATGCTGCAACAAACAATGAATGTCGTTAATATGGGCAGATCTTGCAGTGCATCTGCACAAGATGATCCAGATCGATTTTTTTTCGCTGAAGGCAGATCGAAGGTTAGTAATGACAGAATCTCTGCATACACCCGTCAACGCCCAGGAAGTTTTTGTTACCGACAAATGGCTGGGTAGCTTTGCTCATAATACCACGGCAGCGAAGAGAGAGATCTCGATCCTGGATATGAGTTTTTAAATATATATAAAATGATTTTTGGTAAGTGAAAGTATTTGGGTATTAATAAGTTGATGCACACTTGGGTGGATTTTGGGAAGTTGCTGGTTAAAGAAAGGATGAAATGTCATAGAGGTTTACTTTGTCAGCTCTATATTCTTTGGTGAGTGTGAGGATTTTTTTTTGAAGATGACAGAGTTTGTTATATTATTTCAAAAAAAATGTGAGACATTGTGTTAGTGTTTGTGTTTTTTTAGTTATAAAAAGGGTTATGGTTCTTAAACTAGAAGCTTCGTTATTTGAAATGACAATTCTTGTATGTTTGTATTTTTTGTTATAAAAAGGGTTGGTTGTTCTTAAACTGGAAGTCTAAGGGTTCGAAACATCAATTCTTGTGTAAGGTCAAGTTGTTTGATCAACTCTTGAGCACATTCAGTATCCAGACCTTCATCCCATCAACTACAGATAACTGACAACGAAATATCTGACAGATGGTTGTTGATCCATAGGATGGTTCATTACTTGATGGCTCTTATTGTGGAAGCCCCGACAAGTTGAGGTATCAATATTGTTGATCTTGCAATGTTCATCAATGATGGTCAAAGGCAATTACGTTTTAAATGGAGGTGAAGTGACAACTCGAAGATGTGGTGGTGAAAGAGTGGAATTTGTGAGATTCCATAGTGGATGTGAGTGTTGATGAAGACCAGTTAGACATATATCATATTATAATGTAATATTTTTTCCATATAGACATTAAGGGAAGGTGTTGGAAGTGATGCTTCCATGTCATGTGTAGTTGTTATTAGGAGTTACAAGGAGTCAGTCTAAAAGTCATTGTTTCTAATGTGTGAGTTGTAATTGTGATCTGGTTGTATCGAAGTCAATAATTTGTGTCTTATATATTTGTACCTGTGATGATCAATAAAAGTATCAAGTGAGATTTGTGTTTTGTATAATAGCCCTTTGCTCTCTCTTTTATTTTTCTAATACCATCAACTTAATCATGCTTATGGGGGGGATCCTATAAGCATATGATATTTAAAAAATCAATAAGATCTCCAAATACAAATCAACCAATGGCTTGGGGATACTTTTATTAATCAAAGCAAGGATCTCCATATATCAGTTGAGCATGTTATTCTATATCTATCATAAAATGAATTTGTTGTCAAGGCACAAATATCAAGGTTGAAATATATGCTTTGTGGTTGTTACTAAAACTTCATCAAATACAAGTGTATCCAATATTCAAATTATGGGTGATTCCAAGTTTATTATTAACTAGGCAAAAGGAATGAAGAGAGTAGAAATTTAATATTTTTTATTAGTATGGAAAAGATAAGGAAAGTAATAAATCACTTTGTTCTTTTGAATGTGTCTTTAGATAATTAAATGATAATGCTAATGAGCTATATAGGGAGCTTGGAGCTTTATCCTTTTAAAAAGGTCGTATATAAGGAAGTTTTATCTCTTCAAGAAGGCCAATTCATCTTAGTAGAAATATTAGAAGAAGATTTTGTATCCAAAAAAGCTTTGTGGTGAAAGACTATGGAAAGTGGAAAAAAGTATATAATTTCAAAAAGTTGTAAGATTGTTAAAACTTGGTATTATATTAGCTCTCAGTTGCGTTTTATGTTTTGGCATTTGATGTAAAGATTTGTTTTCCTAAATAGAATGGTTATACATATATCAGTCAACATCCTAATAAATATCAAATACATAACCTTAAATAAGTTCAATTTTTAAGCATTGCAGTCTATGATAGTACATTTTGTTTCAAAATATGTTTTTGTCTTCTCCCATATGTATATACTTTAACATACTTACCTAATAATAAAAAGACACTGAAATACATAAAATATAGCTAAAGGAAATGTATGGTTCAAGATAGTTTTGATTCCATAATAATTGATGTTACTCCTTAGGTACCATCACCATGTCTGCTAACAATTGTTCCACTATTTCCCCCTCCTTATTTCCAAAGAAACCTACAAACGTATGAGCCATTAGGTATGTCATATTGTGATGGTTAATCATATCAACTAGCACATGCTTTACAGTGGCACATTCAACTTGTAATTTGGCTATTTGTTGTAAAATTCATTGAGCATCATAAGCTTCTAAGTGAACTTCCAAAATCGATGTTATTTTTTTTTACCAAATACATAAATATGCTTTTGTAGTTAGCTTTTGGACAAATCACATCAGCAATGATTCTGAACGTCAATCATCAATCATTAGTAGGTTCGAGACTTCGACCATCAATCATTGTTGATGTGATGTGTCTGAAAGTTAACTACAAAAATAAATATGTATCACAAAAGTCTATGATCAAACATAAATATTCTTTTAACGATAATATTAAGTTTTAGACTTGAAGAATTAAAAATATCGTATTCTTGAAAATGTTACAAAGCACTTGTTACATATATTTTATTTTCTATTTGAAATTGAAATAATATTCTTTTCCATGGAAAAAAAACCAATAAATTCCTTCTTGGTGGGGTTCTTTTTGATAGAAATGCCACCAAATGAAACATGTTGCTATCCCTCGATTGCATTCAAAGGAAATTGGAAACCATGGACATAAGGCTTGGGCACATGGAAAGAAACATGAGCTTCCCTCCAAAATCAAGTTGCTCTCCTAGCAACAACAAGGAACCCATCCAAGTAGAAGCCATTAAACCTGATCGCTCCTCTTCATGGTTTTCTCTATTAGTTTGTTAACCTTTATACATCATTTTGTATGTCTCAATTTATTATAGGTCCTCGAGACCTAACTATGTTTTTAGAATTCTAGATTTAACTAACAAGATTAGATTTTATACTAAAACTTTTTTTGAAAAGTTTAAGTTTTTATATTTGGTTAAGACTATCTAATGACAAGCCATATCAATATAAAATTGTAACTTATAAAATAAACTACATTAGTTAATTTGAAACATAAACTAAATTCTAATGATATAATTAATCCAAAAAACATTTTTATTTAAAAAAAAAAACCAAAAAACCCTTATTAAGGGATAAGAAACATTCCACTTTGGCTGAAGCTAAAGAGATAGCAATGGAAGTTGAAGAAAACATACAAATTTTGAAGGTAGATATCACTGACCACCATAGAGCTAGAGTTGAGGTCAAGAAGGAGAAATCCAAAGATCGACTTTGACTTATCTAGATAAGAGCATAGATCATCTCTAAAAAAATGATACATGAAAATTAAAAGAAATTGTTAATCAAATTTTAGATTAACCTACTCTCTTTCTATGAATCTCCTCGCATTGTTGAATGGGCTTTGCCAAAAAAAAACAAGTGTCAAAAAGGCTCACATAACATCCAAATATTAAGATGGCTATCTGCAAATAATTGCATGTTACTTTACCGTACATCGTGCAAAGTAAATGCGTATACACTTTAATACTTTGGGCTCCACTTGCACTTTGGGCTCACTAATTATAAAGTGGTGATAATGCTCTAAATTGGAAATTTTGAAAAGGTAAAGATACAAAAGGTGTTATATATATTTTAGACATGGAGAATCTAAATGACACGGAGGTTTTTGGTTCATTGGAATTATGTTTGATTTTAAAATAAAAATATGATATATTAATATTTATTTTAGGGGAAAATGATTTCTTTGAAATATTTCTAAGATTTTTTTTGAAAAATATCAATTAGGTTTTTAAAAGCTTTTTAATAAAATATATACCACGCATTTTAGTGGGGATATATATATATATGATTTTATTTGGGATTGATTTGTATGGATTATTTTATAAAAATGTTTATATTTTAGTAATGAAATTTTTATTTTTATATAGTTGTAAATTTCTCTTACATAATGGTTATTTATATTTGTTTTTATTTATGTTGTTGTGTGTTTCTTGTTTTTTTATTTCTTTTTCTCATTATGTTTTGATAAATAATCAGATTTCATAGAGGTGTAGGGGGTATGGTGATTCTAGAAGTACTTAAGCTCATTCCAGAGCTCACATCTTAACTAAATAATACCAACTACATACAATTTTGGGAGTGCAACAGGTAATTATGGATATGGAGTAAAAGTTATTGAGGATAGAGAGAAACTCTTTGATTCAGATATCGTGGCGGTAGTCTCAGACTAGGTGTCTAACCTGGGCAATGCTCGTGCTCGCTAAAACTAATACCTACACACCATTAACCTTTATTGCCACATTTTTTTTGTTAACAAGGTCGAGTAGTTTGTATATTAGCAAAAGCTTTGATGGAGCATGCTCCTATTACAAAAGACTGTACCATGAAAATCAACTAAGCCATGAGATAGGAACACATTCTCTTCTTCTAGGCTTGTGTTCAGGACTTCATATATTTTTATGTGTATTCTAGAGTATTGCCTAACAAACTGACCTACTAGAAAGAGAAATTTGCATGTCATGGGCTCTCTGACAATTTTTCAAGGCCTGTAGACTAATTGCTCCTGATTTGACTGATTCTTCTTGTCATAATTGTCCGAGTTCTCTCTTTCAGTGGGTTGAATTCCATGTGGTTTGTTTGCTTGCTTTGTCCTTTGTCTCTGCTTTCTGCTCCAAATTTTGTTGTGCTTCTTTGATTTTATGTTGCCTGGGATGCTTCTTCTTTTGTTGTTGTTGACCGCTTTCCTTTCGATGGACGAGGATGTCCGAAGAGTAGTGGCCAAGATTAAACTGCAAAGATTGGGATCAGGGGATGAACGGTGGTGATTGTCCAAAGGCGTTGATGGGAGAGAATACTGGAGGAGCCATCGCGACTGTCGATGGTTGAGATCTACAGTTGTCGAGCGTGAACTAGTCTGCATGTTAACCGAGAAGAAAAGGCGGGAATAAAAGTGGAGATGGTATTTCAGGCATGTTATAAACCATAAGTGGTAAAATAAAGGGGTCGCTCGATTCCACTGACCAAGCTATAAATAGCATTGGAGGAGAGAGAGAAAACCGCTTTTCGGACAGGTAATCTCCGTGCTTGTTGTCCGCCCGAAATCGGTGGGAGTCGTCCGATCTAATGAGAACATATTAACGGTGGGGAAGAGGCGCGCAGATTTGATTGAGCAGGCTGATCAACGACCGTCGGATCAAGTGCCCGATCAATGATCCTGATTTGATCAGAGATTAGAGAAAGGAGGGGGCAGCGCAAAAGAAAGGGCTTTGGAGTGCGGGTCCAATAATAATACTAGATGCAAATGAATGATTTTTTGAAGTCTGGATAAAGCGCTCGGACGGGTTTTTCCTTTGTAAACCAAAAGAGCTAAAGTCCCTGTGAAAGACAGACTTGAAGGAAGGCCAAAGACTGATTATATCAGTCGTGGGGGCTGATATAAAGAGAGAACAGAGGAAACACTATTGGCTATTAGAAAGGACAGGGAAGGTCTTTGAATCCAGCGTATCACTATAAAATCATGGAGAATGGAGATTTCCTCGTTGGAATTGTTGCTATGGTTTTTGTGAATGTACCCTACACCCTTATAGTGCTTTATCTTAGCTCGAAACCTGCCTTCGATGAGATAGATTGCAGCGTAGTTCTTGTGACTAGGGTCACAATCTTCATTCCTATTGTTTCTCATACAAGGGTCTGAAGTTTCATGATTTTTCCTTTGCTTTCCCGTGATTTCCTGGCTATTGTTGTAGTGATGAGTCCTTTGTTGTTTTATAAATGTTGTTTTTTGATTGATTGATTTTATCATTGTGATTTTTTCTTTGGAATTGATTAGCTTTATACTTGTGGTTTTTGTTGGCTATTAAGGAACAAAGTTGTGGTATTCCTCCTGGTTTTCCCGAACAAGCCCTTCATTATTTTTCACTGCTTAGTTTGTAAAGTAATATGCTTGTTGATTGTGGATTCTCAAGACATGTTTGTAGATTACTTCACCAGAGCCTTCCAAGTTCTTCCTGATTCTTCTAAAGATTTTGTTCATGAAATCATTGCTTGGTTTGTTGTTTCTTGCCATTGCCTCTATTATTATGGTTGAGTCTCCTATTATGATAGGATTTTGGATTCCTCTTTTTTTTTTATTTTTTATTCTTGTTCCCATCAATAAGTTGTAAGCTTCTGCGTTATTATTTGAGATTTGTCCCAATCCCCATTCATAAGTGACATTTTCTTTCCCATCAAGGTCGAGGATTATTCCCCTTGCCCCTGCCTTTCCCGGATTATGCTTTGAAGCCCCATCAAAGTATAGATAGTATCTATTCTAATTTGTCCTCCAATTTGTCAGTTCCTCTTCACTCATTCTTATTTTCCATATAATTCCTGAGCTTATCTTCCTCTGTCCTTTTTGCCCATTATTATCTATTATGGCTTTGCTAAGCCAATCTCACTCTTCCTGTTGAAGTGAGTTATAGTATGTTGGAGTTGTTCCTTTGACATTAAGTATTTCAGAAGTTAGACCCTTTTTGAAAGGGTCTTCCCTATCCTTAGAATTTGATTTTTGAAAATGCACTTGTTTCTTGTCAACCAAATTTGCCAACATAGTACCATTGGAATGCATTTCCATATTCTCTGAAATGTGGCTTTTTTCTTTGTTGTGTATGGGTAGGCCGTCTCAAAGGTTTGAAGAAAATCCAGCAAGGGCTTTTTTGAAATTTATTCTTATTTACAAAGGACTTATCATCTGTTGCCAACATTCTTTAGCAAAGATACATTCTTGGAAAAGGTGATGTATGTTTTCTTCAGCTTGCATGCATAATGGGCATCATGTTGGACCTCAGAAGCCTTTTTTTCTCAAGTTTTCACTAGTCAATATTCTCCCTTTTAAAAGAGTCCAGATGAACATTTTTATCTTGGGCAAACTTTATGATTTCCATGTTATTTTCCAAGAATCCAACTCTTATTGATTTGATTTTTCTTGAAGGATTTTATATCAAGTCTTAACTGTATAATGTCCACTGCTTGGGTCCCAAAGATATTCATCTTCCTCATCATGGTGGATTGGCCCTGCCCCTTTAAGAGTTGCCTGATTTTGCTCCATTGCCCTTCTAGATCTGCCGGAATTGTTGAGATTTTCCAGTCTTGCCACTCCTTTTGGTTCCATAGAGAGATTGAGTGTAAAGTATTGAAACCTTTACCTTTCATCCACTCTTGTATGTCTTCAATTCTTGGATGATTCTGAAGTGGTTCTTTTCCCATGATTCTGTCCTCCCAAATTGAAATTGTTTTTCCATTGCCTAGGATTTTAGAAATGTATCTACTCATTAATGGAATTGTTTTTTTAACCAGCTTCCAGACTTGGGTACATTGTCTTACTGAGATATTTCCATTAATCAATATTTCCCTGGTGCCATCCATATATTTTGATAAAAGAGTCTTTTTCCACCAGCTCCCTTTTCCTGTAATTAGTCTCCATACTATTTTCATTCCTAGTGTTGCATTCATGAGCCCAGGTATCTGTATTGATAGTCCTCCTTGTTCATAAGGTAGTACTACTTGCTCCCACCTAACCAGGCTAAATTTTGTGTTTTCTTGCTTCCCCCCCGCCACAAAAACTTCTTAAGATTAACTCCATTTGCTTGTGGGCACTTTTTGGGGCCATGATTATTGCATATTGGTAGATAGGTAGTGCTACAAGGAGTGCTTTGATCGATATTACCCTTCCTGCCATATTCAGCCACATCATACCCCAGCTTTGTATTTTGTTTTTCATTTTTTTAATTTGTTTAGTCCATATTTCTGTCTTCATGTTATCTTTTGAGATTGGAAGTCCTAGATAGAAGAAGTGTGTCCATTTTTCCTGAACAGGGATGTCTAAGATTTGTGAGATCCTTTGCATAGTTCTGGGGGGTGGGTATTCCATCCATATATCTTGCATTTTGTATTTTTTAATAGCCCACCTGAAACCTGTAAAAAATCATCCAGTAATTTTTTTAACCTCGCTATTATTGTTGAAGCCCCTCCTAGCAGCAATGTGTCATCAGCAAAGAGAGTGGTTTATTGTTTTTACTCCTTTTGCTATTATGATCCTTGTGATGTTTCTTTCCTTTCTTTGATTTTCCAAAGCCCTACTTAAGGTTTCCGACATTATAATATATAGGAAGAGAGAGAGGATAGCCTTGCCTAAGGCCTCTTGTGCTTTGAAAGAAGTCACTGGGCCTTCCATTTATGAGGGGGGCAATCCAAGGAGTAGAAATACATGCATGTATGACTTCCCTTATATCTCTTGAGAAACCAAATTTCTCGAGGACAACCATTAGATATGGATGGTTTACCCTGTCAAATGCATTAGCCATATTTAGCTTGATTATGAGGCCTTTCTCTTGCCTTAGCATAATGGAGCGTACAGCTTCCTGTACAATAATTAATTATCTATGATTTGCCTGTTGGGTACGAATCCTCCTTGGTTTTCAAATATGGTTATTGGAAGTACTACCTTGATTCTATTTGCAATTATTTTTGTTATTATCTTATAAGATTAATTGCAAAGAGAGATAGGGCGAAACCTGTTGAAAGTTGAGGGGTTTGCTTCCTTTGGAATTAGGGCAAGGTAGGAAGACTTTGTGTTACCTCCTTTTTTTTTTCTTTTGAAAACATTCTTCACTATTCTTAAGAAATCCTTTCTGATGGTATACTAATGAGATCTGTAGAATGCTATTGTGAAACCATTTATACCTGGGGCTTTGTCTAGATGCAGACTCCATATGGCTGCCACTACCTCTTCTTCTGTGGGGTCCTTGCACATTGCAGCATTTTGTTCTTTTTTAATTTATTTTTTTTG
The DNA here is from genome assembly GCA_000404065.3 of Pinus taeda. Lineage (NCBI taxonomy): Eukaryota > Viridiplantae > Streptophyta > Pinopsida > Pinales > Pinaceae > Pinus > Pinus taeda. The sequence goes on from APFE030312406.1 coordinate 57,236, forward strand.
TGTGCTTTAAGAAATCTTCACTCTCAGCCATTTCTTCATTGGTTGAGAGTAAGTTTTTAAAGTGTTGATAGGCTACTTTTTTTAGTTCCTTCGCACCTTTGACCTCGTGGCTTTCGACTTGAATTTTTTCTATTTGGTTTCTTGCTCTTCTTATTTTCATTGTATTGTGGAAAAAGGAAGTATTTTTGTCCCCTGCCTTGAGCCACAAACTTTTGGATTTCAATCTTGCCTCTTCTTCTTCTTTCCTATTTTCCCTATATATTTCCCAGAAGATTTTCTTCTCTCTTAGATAATCTTGCTTACCTTCTTCTCTGTTTTCTTTTTCAATTTGCATGCTTTCCATTTTATGTTGTAACTCTTTTTTCTTTTCTTTTCTTTCTTTCTTCTTTCTTCTTCTTCTTTTTTTTTTTTTTGCCCATTCCTTTAATTTGGTTCTTGCAGTTTTTAATTTTGTTTCCAAAATATACTAAGGTGATCCTGTTACTCTTGGCTCCCATGGTTCCTTGACTAATTCGTTGATTTCTGAGTTGCTGTCCCAAATTGAGTTGTATCTAAATGGGAGCGGTCCCTGGTTTTCCATTTTGCCCATGACTATTGTCACCGGTTTGTGGTCAGACGTTGTGGTGTGTAAATTGTTTTATTTATGGAGTTGTGCACTGCTACTATGTTTTCTTGTATCATAATTCTATCCAGCCTTTCTTTTATGTTTCTTTTTCCCACTCTTTTATTGCTCAAAGTGTATTTCCTGTTGCTTGGCGAGATGCCTATTAAATTGTATTGTTCCATTATTTCTTCTAAAATATCCCTGGATGGGTCTGTGTGGTATGTTCCTCCAAAGTTTTCTTCTATACTTCTTACCAAATTTAAATCTCCTCCTAGAATTATTTTCACAACTTATATTTCTTTTAGTGCTTCTTTTATGGTGGTCCAACATTACTCTTTTTTCTTGTAGTGATTTGGGGCATATATATTTATAACATTGTACCTCTCTTTTGTATTGATTTGCATTAGATCCATTTGGATCCAATGCTGGTCTTTTTCTATTTTATTAATTCCCAAGTTCCTTTTTTCCATATTGTGCAAATACCTCCAGATGCTCATGTTGCTTGTATTGCTTCCCCTTCATATATTATTATTATTATTATTATTATTTTCATTTGCTCTTGCCCATTCCTTTAATTTGGTTCTTGCAGTTTTTAATTTTGTTTCCAAAATATACTAAGGTGATCTTGTTACTCTTGGCTCCCATGGTTCCTTGACTAATTCGTTGATTTCTGCATTGCTGTCCCAAATTGAGTTGTATCTAAATGGGAGCGGTCCCTGGTTTTCCATTTTCCCATGACTTTTGTCACCGGTTTATGGTCAGATGTTGTGGTGTGTAAAATTTTTTATTTATGGAGTTGTGCACTGCTACTATGTTTTCTTGTATCATAATTCTATCCAGCCTTTTTTTTATGTTTCTTTTTCCCACTCTTTTATTGCTTAAAGTGTATTTCTCGTTGCTTGGCGAGATGTCTATTAAATTGTATTGTTCCATTATTTCTTCTAAAATATCCCTGGATGGGTCTGTGTGGTATGTTCCTCCAAACTTTTCTTCTATACTTCTTATCAATTTTAAATATCCTCCTAGAATTATTTTCCCAACTTGTATTTCTTTTAGTGCTTCTTTTATGGTGGTCCAGCATTACTCTTTTTCCTTGTAGTGATTTGGGGCATATATATTTATAACATTGTACCTCTCTTTTGTATTGATTTGCATTAGATCCGTTTGGATCCAATGCTGGTCTTTTTCTATTTTATTAATTCCCAAGTTCCTTTTTTCCATATTGTGCAAATACCTCCAGATGCTCATGTTGCCTGTATTGCTTCCCCTTCATATATATTATTATTATTATTTGCTCTTGCCCATTCCTTTAATTTGGTTCTTGCAGTTTTTAATTTTGTTTCCAAAATATACTAAGGTGATCCTGTTACTCTTGGCTCCCATGGTTCCTTGATTAATTCGTTGATTTCTGCGTTGTTGTCCCAAATTGAGTTGTATCTAAATGGGAGCGGTCCCTGGTTTTCCATTTTTCCCATGACTTTTGTCACCGGTTTATGGTCAGATGTTGTGGTGTGTAAATTTTTTTATTTATGGAGTTGTGCACTGCTATTATGTTTTCTTGTATCATAATTCTATCCAGCCTTTCTTTTATGTTTCTTTTTCCCACTCTTTTATTGCTTAAAGTGTATTTCTCGTTGCTTGGCGAGATGTCTATTAAATTGTATTGTTCCATTATTTCTTCTAAAATATCCCTGGATGAGTCTATGTGGTATGTTCCTCCAAACTTTTCTTCTATACTTCTTATCAATTTTAAATATCCTCCTAGAATTATTTTCCCAACTTGTATTTCTTTTAGTGCTTCTTTTATGGTGGTCCAGCATTACTCTTTTTCCTTGTAGTGATTTGGGGCATATATATTTATAACATTGTACCTCTCTTTTGTATTGATTTGCATTAGATCCGTTTGGATCCAATGCTGGTCTTTTTCTATTTATTAATTCCCAAGTTCCTTTTTTCCATATTGTGCAAATACCTCCAGATGCTCATGTTGCCTGTATTGCTTCCCCTTCATATATAATATATATATATATATATATATAAATAATATATATATATAATTTTAATTATTATCTATTTTTTTTTTCATTTGCTCTTGGTCATTCCTTTAATTTGGTTCTTGCAGTTTTTAATTTTGTTTCCAAAATATACTAAGGTGATCCTGTTACTCTTGGCTCCCATGGTTCCTTGACTAATTCGTTGATTTCTGCATTGCTATCCCAAATTGAGTTGTATCTAAATGGGAGCAGTCCCTGGTTTTCCATTTTGCCCATGACTATTGTCACCGTTTTATGGTCAGATGTTGTGGTGTGTAAAAATTTTTATTTATGGAGTTGTGCACTGCTACTATGTTTTCTTGTATCATAATTCTATCCAACCTTTCTTTTATGTTTCTTTTTCCCACTCTTTTATTGCTCAAAGTGTATTTCCCGTTGCTTGGCAAGATGTCTATTAAATTGTATTGTTCCATTATTTCTTCTAAAATATCCCTGGATGGGTCTGTGTCGTATGTTCCTCCAAACTTTTCTTCTATACTTCTTACCAAATTTAAATCTCCTCCTAGAATTATTTTCCCAACTTGTATTTCTTTTAGTGCTTCTTTTATGGTGGTCTAGCATTACTCTTTTTCCTTGTAGTGATTTGGGGCATATATATTTATAACATTGTACCTCTCTTTTGTATTGATTTGCATTAGATCCGTTTGGATCCAATGCTGGTCTTTTTGTATTTTATTAATTCCCAAGTTCCTTTTTTCCATATTGTGCAAATACCTCCAGATGCTCATGTTGCCTGTATTGCTTCCCCTTCATATTATTATTATTATTATTTTTTCTTTTTTCTTTTTTCTTTTTTCAGTTTCTTTGGTGTTTGTTTTTGCCTCCTAAATCATAAGGATGTTTGGGTTCTCTTTTCCCATAATGTTTCTTGTGGCATTTTCTTTGACTAGTGATCCCATTCCTTAGCAATTCCAAGAGACCACTATCATTATTTACGTGTTGGATGGTGCATGGCTCCTTTCCCTCTTTGCTGGTTTTTTTCATTGTTTCTTGTACTCCTTCCTAAGAAGGTTTCCATAGGTTGTTGCGTTCCTAATGCCATTTCCTTTGTTGTTGCTTCATCCTTGAGTTCTTTGTTTGTCTTTCTTCCTGCTTTTTTATGATATTCTACATTTGGGGGTGCTTCCTTTGACTGTTTTCTGGTTAGAATTCTGTCTACTGAGGGGGGGAGGGTGTGAGAGTTTGATACCAGAGGGGATGAAAGGGGATTGGGGGTATGTTGTGGGGATCTGGATCTTGGTCTAGGGGATGGAGGGGCTGAAGGACCCAGAGGCTCAAAAGGATTAAGGCTAGCAAGAGGATTATTACCTTCTTTGGGTGATGGGAGATGGAGATCAGAGGATGTGGAGGGCTGCGAGGAAGATAGATTTGGTTGTTTGTGGATTGTCTTCTTTCTTTTAACCTGTTCCCATTTGTTTTCCAGATCTTCGCTCTTTTCATTTTCATTTTCTTTTTTTTTGTACATCTATTTGCAAAATGACCATATTCGTGACATACCTTGCATTCGAAGGGGATTTGTTCATAATCTAGTTGTTGTATGTGCGTCCATTCGTCCACTTTGATTTTGATAGCTTCTGGTAGCCCTTTCCCAAGATCCACTTCTACATAGATTCTGGTACATGCATGCATATTTTCCTTTGGCTCACACCTATCTATGTATTTCCCAACTGCATTTCCTATGGCTTTGACTGAATCATCCCTGCAGCAGTGACGGGGAAGGTGTGGCAATCTAACCCAGATGGGAACAACATTGGATACATCCATTTCTAGGTCGAAATTCGGCGTCCGTCTGTTTAGATACAAACCCCTTATATCCATAAAATAAGGTCCATTCCTGAAAATCAGATCTCGATCCTCCTTGGTTTCAAAGTGAAAGGTGTAGTAACCTCTTCCACAAAACCTGATTGAGATTTTTCCACCTATTGACGCAGTCCAATTCCTTTCTACCCATTTTTGCACAGTTTTGGGCGATGGCCATAACCCCATAAATTGCCCCACTAATCCACGCTCCGCCAGAGAAAGTGTTGCTCTACGGGGAAGGGCAGGAAGGAGTGAGATTTCAGGAATGTTTTCCAATCTTTTAACAAACTTGGTGATTGATGGTCTGTTCTTTGTCGGGCCCATTGCAGAAATGAGAGAGGCAAAAGCTTTTGTTGGTCCTTCATTTTCTTGTTGTTGATCTGAGAGAGGCTCTCCATCCTCTGAAGCGTTCATGGTGCTCAGTCCCCAGCAGCAGGAGGCCGCTAAGGGGCAGCTGCGAGCTTCTTACTGCAATCACTAGCTAGGGCTTTGTAAACTCCTTCAGCAAGTAGCGCCTATGGTTCACTCTGTGGCTATTCTATTATCTTACTGATAGCCTTTATTGGCACATTAAGCAACTCTTGGGCAAGGTATTATTTGAACATAATGAGAGCAAGGGTGAGTTACTCCTTCACATGGAGGAGCTACAATTGCTTTACTTGGATAAGGATGAAACGATGAAGCACGTGGAGAATGCAATACTCCAATGCAGGAGTCACTTCCCTCACACAATCATGAGTACTTACCACCTACGAACATACCTTAGTGCTACTTCGGGTACAACTGCATCTCGCAACAATGTTTTAATTTTTCTTATCTCTTAGTCCTATGTTTCTAAAGGTTTTAGTTTGTTCATGATTTATAAGCCTCATTTTTGTATACATGTCATTTATTATGTTAAGGCTACTTAGTTAGTTTTGAGATTTCTTATCAAATTTCTTTGATTTTGCCTTTGTTCTAATTTAGAGACTAGTGGACCAAGGAAAATCAACAATGTCATTAACAATGTAAAGGCTTTTATTGTTAATATAAAGTTTCTGAATTTACAAAAAAATTGAATATATATATATATATATATATATATATATATATATATATATAAACCCGAACAAAAAAGATATTTATATTTCATAAAATTTGTGTTTGGGGGCACAATTGTATGGCCTTTACAATTATTTATTGTTGATCCAGACTAATCAACATTCCAGCAAGCAACAAAATTATAAATTGTGATCCAAAACTACGCCCTGAAGTAGGCACGAGGGCATTACAGTGTTCTAAAAATGCTAGCTAGTAGATACTCCAAAAAAAACCAACTAAAAATTGACTCTTACAAAACATGTTTTATAGGCAGGGTTAAGGAATTGGGTTAAAGCTTAGAACCCCATCCACTTTAAGGTTTCATTTTGCTAGATGGACCCCCTCATTCATGAGGAGGTCTGTGTTCTGGTTGTTGTGCCTATGGACATGAATAAATGATTTGGAGTGAAAGCTTCTTAACATATGATAGATCCCTTTTATAATAGCTTGGAGTTTGATGTCAAATGGAAAAAAGTCATTGATGAAGTGGCACAAAAGAATGGTAAACTCACCAATGATGATGATATTTTGAATGTTTCTCTTCTTAGCGAAAGTGAGACTTTATAGAAGTGTGTAGATTTTTGCTTAATTATTTATGATGATTCTTAGACCTCATAAAAAAAATATTCTCATTAATCTTCTAAGTAAATCACCTCATCTTATCACCACACCGTGCTCTTATCACCCTTAATTATTTATATTATTTTAACACAAATTAAAATTTATTGAATTAATAAATATTTTATTTAAAAGTATATATTAAAAGATATATTTTAAATTTAATTTAATTTATACAACATTTTAGCTTTAATTTGTTAAAATAATAAATTTATATTCAATTGAAAATTCCAGCTGGATTTAAATTCAAGAGGAATAAACTCTTGGAATAATGGAGCGATAGGATAGCCCCACATCGCATACTAGAAATTGTGTTTTCAATGAAATTAAAAGGCCAACAACGAAATAATTTTTTCCAATTACAATTTAGGGGTTAGTATAAAGTGTGTATCCAATGAAGTTTGTCCAATTACACTTTAGGGATTAATATAAAGTGTGTATACAATGAAGTTAAAATATTAATAATAAAGCAGTTTTTGTATAATAAATAAGGTAGGGTGGTTAATTATTTTTTAAGGGAAAAATGGTATAAAAAAAGTTATAATTTATATTGGTTAAGGTTAGCTAAATTGTTGATGGTTCATAATTAAATAGAATTTTAAAATCTTGTTTTTGGAGGAAGTAATAAATTGAGATGCCAAGTGGATAAATTAATTGCTTGCTCAAGTAAATGGACTTGCATAAATTTTATTTGTTTATTTTTAAAATAAAAAAATAATTTAGTGGTTAAATAAAATATTACCATAATAATGATTTAGGTTGAAATATTAACCATAACCAATGAAAATTTTAATTATATATTTAAATTAATTAAATTTAACAATCTCCACATTAAAACATATTTGACTTTAGACCAACTTAGGTCCATCTTAAATCTGGATCTACCAAGGTCCAAAGGGATCAAATCTATTTTCACTCTAAAAAAGTTTTGCATATCAAGAGATTTGATCTTTGACCTTGGTAGATCCGAAGTTAAGATGGATCTAAGCTGGTTTAATTTTCCCCTTTAAATAAGTTACATTCCACATGAATATTATAGGTCAATAACATGGATTCTCAATTGCATGGGTCAATACCACCCGCTATTTTTATTTTTATAGGGTTATTTTTATTTATTTATTTTTACCAAGTTAAAAATATTACATTACATTACAATAATGTTTTTGCGTGGAGAGTCGCTATCCAACCCAATATGGTAGAGATGTGGGAATGCAATGTTTAACATTTTTTACTAAGTCAAATTACATAATAAAAAAATTAATTAAATAAATAAAATAATGTAATGTAAACATTCTAACTCGGTCAAAATAAAATATTGAGAACTCGTGGTATTCATGTGGAATGTAGCATATATAAAGAAAGAAATTAAACCAGCCTAGATACATATTAACTACGATCTACCAACCGCCTAGAGGGACCAAATCTCTTAATATGGAAACCTGAGTGAAAAGAGATTTAATATGAATCTAGGTTGGTTACTTAATTTCATTTTTTTTTTTATGCAATTTGACTTAATCAAAATGTTAAACATTACATTACACATATCTACCATACTAGGCTCAAGAGTGCCTTTTGGCGCAATAATAATATAATAATAGTATTTTTTTAATCAAATTCTTTGGGTTCTCGAGAGATTACTCCAGCTTGTAGCTTGAGAAATTGTTACCCGAGAGCATCTAAGTCGTCAAAATCACTCAAGGATCACACCTGGCCTAGGCCACACCAACCCTTAACATGGTTGGATTTTTGTCCATGGAGTTTCAAACTGGTGATTTTCCCCATCACCGTCTATTTTATGTACCGTGTGCATAATAATAGTAATTTTAAAGTTCATACTTTCCACACATTAAATAAAAATAACTACCAAATAATAATAGTAATAAAATAGCCCATGAGGCATAGAATAGACGATGATTGGGTGTACTGTTAAGGCACTATATGATTTGAAGGTCATTGGTTTGAAACTTCTTGGGCAAAAATCCAGCCATTTTAAGGGTTATTGTGGCATAGACGGGTGTGGTCCCCTGGTGATTTTGATAGCTTAGAGTGTTGTGTTTTCTCAAGCCAATGGTTAAGTGTGTAGTCATCTCAAGACTCACACAACTTAGCAAACAAAATAATAATAATAAATAAACTATCTAATAATAATAATAATAATAATATATTTATTAGATTTTATTTTATATACAAGTATATTGTATTTTTAATATAAAATATTGTAAGTCTTTTAAGGGGAGTTCATTTGGCAAGTCCATGTTATGTAACATTGTATGAGTGATGAGATTCTTTGTTCGAATTTCACAACCATAAAACCCTTGTGATGTGGTAGTCACACCTAAGGGTTGTAGTCGAAATTGTCCCATATCATGCAAGTATGAGCCCATCCAAACTGTCTATTCTTCTTACATACAAAACTAAAATAAAAAGATAGATAAAAGATATGAGATATTATAAGTTTCATTCACTAACAAAACAATATCTTATTAGATGGTTTCACTTCCAACTTAGATCCATCCTAAAGGTTGTAGTGGTAGTAGTTGAAATTTGACCCATATCATGCAAATATGAGCCCATCCAAATTGTCTATTCTTCTCGCATACAAAACTAAAATAAAAAATTATGATATATTATAAGTTTTATTCGCTAACAAAACAATCTCTTATTAGATAGTTTCACTTCCAACTTAAATCCATCCAAAGCCCAAATTTATCAAACACATGAAAGGATCAAATTCATTAATGAGTAAATTCTTTTAATATGAAGGAATTGATACATGACACGAAATTAAATGGTGAAAAAAATTACATATTAAGAAATTTGATATTGTTTCAGATTAAAACTTAATCTAGACTAGTATTATCATAATATTAGTTCCTTATAAATTGAAATAATTAATATAATATTTATAACTACATGCATGCACAAATATATGATTATAACAAAAAAAATGGCTAATTTGAGTGTAATTTGGGAGATTAGTTTTTAGCTAAGAATTTGCAACCAAGGGCATCAAGTCGTCAAACCCACTTAAGGATCTTAATCGACATAGGCCACACCAACCCTTTGATGTGGTTGGATTCTTTTATACTCACTCAGTTTTGAAAAGATGGTATTTACACAATAAATGCCTTGAAAAATACCATATCACCAACTATTATACATTTCATGGATAATCATACATAAATATTATTTATAAAATTTGTAATATTTTTTTCACATTACAAAACTATTTAATACTTAGTTATTAACAAAAAAAAAGTAATATATAAATAAAATACCTTATTATAATATATTTAAATTTATTTTATTTTATTAATTATACTAAATAAATAATTATATAAAAGTTTATATAAGCATAGTCTAACTTATAAACGAAATGACCTTTTTCAAGGCATCTTTTCTAGTTAATTTTAACCAAAATCTCACAAAGATTTTTAAAAACTTGAGTTTAAGTTGTTTAGTATATAAAATTTGAGTGCCACAGGGTGTCTCAAGGTGTTGAATCCATTTATGCATTCAAAATTGTATTTTAAATAACAACAAAAACATAATCACATAATCTTACTTGAAATTGTATTTCTAATTTCAGTGAAAAATATTATTTTGTCTATAAGTTAGACTATGCCCCATATATATATATATGATATTATTGTCAAAATTTGTTTTTATTTAACAAGATATTGTCAATTAATAAAATTGGAATTTTGGACATGTTAAGATTCCTTGTTTTTAGTAAGATTTGAATCTAAACTTCACCATATTTATTACTAGATTAAAATTAACTAACCAATTTTATAACAAAGTATGAGAGTGGTTGTTTTTTTATTTTTATTTTTTTAATAAGTTGTCTTTCTATTGTGATAGAAAAGATTTACATTAGTTTAGCAAAATTATTGTCCTTGGCCTGTCATTTTGGAAACCAAAGTAGAGGCGATAAAGTGGAGAGTCGCGAACTTGCAAAACTAGAGGAGACTTCATGAAAACTAGAAGCCAAAATCATTTGTCACCCTACTCAAGGGGAGACCAACAACAAGAGACAAAACTTGATCATTGAGTTGTTTAAAAGTTTTTTCTTCCTTTTCTCTTGCAAAACCCAATCCATCCTGAGAAATTGTCAGGAGTAGATGACATGGAGAGAATGGTTGTATTTCCTTAAGAAATTCCCATTTCCAGAGGATCTACAACAGTGGTTGCTTCTTTATCACTATCCAAGCGATTTGATTCTTGAATATGTTTATACTTGCTTGATGATGAAGTCAGGATTGTAGTTGTATCTCTCTCTTCTCCATCTAAGGGATCCAGATGAGAGTGGGGAAATAGCAAAGGAGGATAAGGATCACAGAGTTTGTGGGATGAGTTAGCACTGTGGGGGGCTAAGTTGAGGCCGAAGGATTAGATTTGGCTATAATTGCTTTTTGTTGTTGCATGTTTTCTTGCTCATGAGTTGAGGAATTCTTCTTTCCTTTTGGTTCTTTCCATCCTCAATTATTTGTCTTGGCATGAAAGGGATGAGAATGCCCTTGAGAAGAATGGCAATCATTCTAGAAATGACCTAATTGTTCACAAGAACTATTATGAAAAGTTGTGTTTTCATAATCCATGGGCTACAAAAATGTTATGTCATTCCAATTGGGAAGGATCTTATTAGGTAACCCTTTGCTAGGATCTATTTCTACACATATGCAAGAAATATTACAATACCCCTCTCAATATTATTTGCATCTATTTTAATAAATGGCCTAGAGAGTATCCTACAGAAGCCAAGACATACAGAGTTAATAAATGAATGGAAATTTAAGAATACTTACCTAAACTAGAGTGGTCATAGTTGTCATGGATAAAGGGTTGAATTCAAGAAATTATTGCTGAAAGGAGAGCCCATAGTGGCCCCAAAACCAATGTCCTTGATAAAAAAAACTCTTTGGTGGTCTTCTCAAATTTTGAAAAAAACCACAAAGAAGCCTTTCAAACGAAAATATACATATGTATTCGGGACCAGGTTTGATGCAACCATTCCCGAAGCGTTGATGTTAATGGCTAGACACCATTAAAATTATGGATTATGGCATTTAGCTCATAAGATAAGCTAAAAAGATCATAGCATGGGTCTTCCACCTCTGGCTTTGAAATATATTATGCTTGTTATGTAATGAAGGCTTGCTTTGAGAGATATTTGAGAGTTGGTGGCAAGATCCTCGGCTTTAGAGCATCGTATTGTGGCTGAGAGGAAGAGAGCACACCCCAACCTTTGGCTCCTCCATTCAATTTTAATACTGAGAGGATTAAGACGTCCTTTGTTATACCGTAACCTTTGAGCAAAATCTCCTCCTGAAGTTGTCTTCCCCTGTGTAAGAGTTGCATTGAGATGGAAGGGATTCCTATTGAATCATAGATTATGGTTGTGAATATAAAGATGAATTCAACAACTCCCACATGTAGAAAGAGGGTACCCCTCTAGAGAAACCTCATGAATATCAAAAATATCAAGTGACCTAAAGCAATGGCATCACCTTGAAGGAGGGATGAACCTTGTTGCAAAAAAATCCTCACAGTTTAATGGATCTACAATGATGGTGACACAATGAGGGAGCTCTGGATGAAGGGAAGAATCCTAAAGTTGACAATCCCTCAAAGACAAGGTTGTGACTGAAGTCTTTAAGGTTTCCATCATGATCCTTGAAAATCCTTGTAATATTTCAGATACAACATATATAAAAGTTAACACACAAAAACTCTTGGATAAATTCACCATAACATGTCACATTTTCCTTTCAGAGGCCCCAATATGTATCACATTTACACATTCATATATTTGTTATACAAATTACAAGTGATTATTTTTCATTATTTTATGATTTCTTTTGGCATTGATATATAAGGGTGAGGACGAGGGTGAGGGTGGTGGTGGTGGAAAATATTAAAAGAAAACATAATTCCTCTCTATCCGCATCCTCTCTCTTGGGTTAAATTTTCTTTAATATCTTCTCCCAACTCCACCCTCTCTCATGGGGGTGGTAGGAAATATTAGAGAAAACTTGTGGGTATGATGTACGAGGGTTGGAGTGGGGAGAAATATTAGAGAAAACTTAACCCAAAAGAGAGGGTGTGGGTAGGGGGGAATTCAGTTTTCTTTAATATTTCCCTTCCCCTTTTCATGGGGGTGGGGGGGGTCAATATTGAAGAAAAATTAATAATATTTCCCCTACCCCAACTAAATTATGCTTTCTTTGATATTTTCCAACACTCCCACCCTCAAAAATTATTAGAGAAAACATAATTTAGTTAGGGTGAGGGGGAACATTATTAAGTTTCCTTCAATATTCCCTCACTACCATGAGAGGTGGTGTGTATGGGGAAATATTATAGAAAACTTAAATTAAGTTTTCTCAAATATTGCCCCACTCACATTTTCTCTAATAAGTTAAGTTGTCTTTAATATTTCCTTCCACCTGATGCGAAAAATGTTAAATAAACTCCGCCTATATATATAATTCATTTTTTAAACTATTTAAACCAAAAATTGATAATTTTATTTTTAATAAAAAATAAACATAAATTATTTAATCAATAAAATCATTTATTATATATAAAAAAATTTATAAATTTTTTTTGTCAAATTTTAAAACCAATATTTAAAAATAAAAATAAAAATATTCTTTGTAATATTTATGTACCTCAAGAATACATCAAAATATATTTCACCTTTCTTAGCACATGAATTTTGCTGATTAAGGAGGATTAAGCCCATTTGGCTAGCTATCACATGTGATTAAGTCCCAATTTGGTTACTATTTTAACTTACGCATGAGAACATAACACAACTGGAGTAAATACATTTAAGTGCACAAGTAGTTTTTTCCTTATTTTTCAACATATATATATTCTATATATATAATATATATATATATATATATATATATATAAATATATATATATATATATATATATATAGGGTGAATAGGGTGATAAAGAAGCAAATGAAAAACATAATAGGAGGGACTAGTCGATCTCTTCCACATGTAAGCAGTACAATAAATAATTGTTACGTCGATAGGCATTTTATTGTGAGGGTGGGGTTCTTCTTAGTGACACTGAAGAAATTTGTCATCCTCCACTGTAGAGATAAGATACATATGACGTCATTAAAAGATAATTAATCAACTACAACACGTTGTGTTTAACAGCCCATCTCTCATCGTCCTCATCATGATTCTCAACTCCTCCCTCTTCTTCATGTCATTCTCAACTCCATCGTCTTCCACATGTAAGCAGTACAATAAATAATTGTTACGTTGATAGGCATTTTATTGTGAGGGTGGGGTTCTTCTTAGTGACATTGTAGAAATTTTTCATCCTCCACTGTAGAGATATGATACATATGACGTCATTAAAAGATAATTAATCAACTACAACACGTTGCGTTTGACAGCCCATCTCTCATCGTCCTCATCATGATTCTCAACTCCTCCCTCTTCTTCTTGTCATTCTCAACTCCATCGTCTTCTTCTTCATCCCTAAACTCGCATCTTCATCATTTTCATTATCCTTGTCATCCTGAACATCAAGTTTTCTATGGGCACTACTTGCATCGTCTGTATTATCGTCGTTGTCCTCAACATCAAGTTCTCCAAGGGAACTACTTGCATGTTCAGTGCTCCCCACCTTCAAACAAGACCAACCTTCCCTCCCCTGTTTCTTCTTCCTCAAACTCATTCCTAAACTCCCCTTATCCTTCCTATCATCCTATCATGAAGGCTACAAAACAAAATCAAAATAGAAAATGCAACAACGAAAGAAGCCATTAGACCCACAACTAAAATGTAACTATTCAACATTTGGCTTGGATCATAATCTCAACAAGCCTCAAAGTTTGGTTCAAAGGGACTTGTGTTGTCCCAAAATCTCTTCAACTTCACTCACGCAGAGGCCTTCAACGCCATCGATTACTACAAATATCCAACATTTGGCATCTCTTTTAACTGAGACCAAAAAGAAACACCCAATTCTCAAAGTTGTGTCGGTTGTGCCAACCTCTTTATTCTCTTCATCTTCGTACAATATTGTCCCTGCAACTTCATCAAAGTCTTCAAACATTTAAAGTCTAGCAACTAGTCTAACTCAAAGCAGTAAGAAACGTCTAGTTCTAAAAGTTGTGTCATCTGGTCCAAACCCTGAATGATCTTCATATTCACACATTCAGATGCCCACAACACCACTAGTGACTGCAAATATCCAATGTCTGCAATCTTCTCTAACTCAAAGCAGTCAGAAACATCTAGATATTGAAACTACGTTACTTGTTTCAACCCCTATATGGTCTTAAACTTCTTACACTTAGTTGCCAACAACTCCTTCAAGGACTTATAATTACTCACTTTTTACGTCCCTTAATCCTACTTTAATGTTTTATAAGGCCTTACCTAGCTCTAATGTTTTTAAGGGCTGCATTTCATAGCACCCCCAACTAGCCAGATTAAGCGAATGAAGAGCAGCATGCAACAACACCCCACAATTGACCATATTTAGGAAATGAGAGTTCACTGGAAACAGGCACTTGAGGTACATATGCATATTATTTATTTTAATTTTAATGTTTGATTTTTAAATTTACTATTTCATTTTAATTTTTTTCAAGCTTGTAATAGAGGTCCAGATGTTGGCAATAATGAAAGTTGAGGTATCAGCATCGATGGTAGTAATAGTAACTGGAAGCGATTCTCGGAAAGGGCTTAGTTAGTTTCTTCAAGAAACTGGGTGTTGAAGTTGGACAGGAGCCAAATAGAAGAGACAAGGAGGGAAGCCACATGGAATGTTTCTCAGAGGTCATTGCCCTTGAAACTCTGGGAACTGTTGATGTTATTTCTATTATGGGGTCATGTTAGGTTATCATTGTTAAATGTGAAGTTTCAAGAACTATTTTATGTCATGGAGGGAAGGTCATTCCACTTTCAAATGATCACAAAGTATCCCTTGTTTTCTTTGGAGTAACATTCTTATTTCCCACAATTTATCATTTTGTCAAACTTTTCCTTGCATAAACACATAAATGCTCTCTGATTTGGGGATCTAACCAAATATTTTCTTGATTGTAGCCTCACAAAGCAGACGAGATGTCAAGGCGGAAGATGATCTGCGAAGGGATAGAAGGGGAGGTGGTGACAGCAATAGTTTCCGGAGCGCCACCTCCTCTTGACTAGAAATTCTCTCAGCTCTTCGGCGAACGCTCAACTGGAGAATATGTTCAAGAGGGTACGTAAATTTCTGATATTTTCTTTCTGGGTTTGCTAAGGTTCATCAATACACCCTCATTTTCAATCAAAAATACATGCTAATAATGTGGATGCCATAATTCTTTGCCATACCTAATTTAACATATAATTGGTTTTGGGAATCTCTGTTTTATGCCTTTTATGACCCTTTTTCCATCCTCACCTCCTTTATCTTGGCCAAAAAGTGGATAGTGCCCCTGGGTTATGAACAAACAGACATTTTTTCTTCTCTCATCGACCCTTGATGTTGCATCCTTCTGTGCATCTGAAATGTTTTCCTGATGAATATTGCACAAATAAGGCACTGTTGTTCAATCATATCAAGCACCGCGGTCTTTCAATCTGTAGATATTCAAACACCCACACACTATCCTCTGTTAATGCTTCTGATTGTTTTTCTTTACTTTTTTAATCCCTCGTCTATTTGTTGCTTCTTTTTTGCCAGATTTACATAGATGGGCAGTGAACCTAAGAATCCAATGTAGTAGGTGTTTTCCTTCAGCAATACTGGTATTATTGATGATTGTATTGCAGGAATATATTTGATAGGAATTTTCCCCCTTCTTCCTTTTATTCCCCATACCTGGACTCTTTTGCTATAGATTTACAAAGATTCAAAGTTGACCCAAGGTTGCATATTATTATTTCCTCATCTTTTTTAATACAAAGTATTGCCGACAAAATTAGTTAAGAAAAAAATGTTGGTTGGAAAAAACAATTTGGAACCATAAAAATCTATAGGTTTTGGATCACTTCAGAGACCCTAAAAACTAAAAACTCATTAAGGTTTGTTGGAATTATACCCTTGAAATGGCTTGAAAAACCTTAGTTTTACTGGAATCTAGTTAAGGGAAAAATCTATAGGAAGTGCAGTTCAATGTAGTTTCAAGAATTTTTAATATTTTCTATCACTTTAGACACAAATTCCTATGGCCTCTAAAATTGTGGATCACTTCAGAGGCCCTTAAAACCCCTGAGGCGTGGAGGAATAAACTTTGGCCTGTAAAATTGTGCCAAACATCTCAACTTCTGCCAAGTATAATGTACCTTCATTTCCATTCAATTATTGCAATTACCTAAAGTCATTTTTGAACTCTTTTCTTTTTTTTTGTAAATTGAGTATGTCCATTACTATTCACAAAATATAAACAGCATTTACATCATGGTCTCATCCCGCCCCGAAGGGAAACCGAGACTCTTGACCATCCAGAAAAGGCAAATTAGACCAAAAATGAGTGTTAACCACTGTGTCCAAACAGTTTTCCATATCAGCTCCTATAGCTATAAGCCTACTATCAACTACTAAGTTCTTCCTACATGAAAAAACAGCTATATATCGCATGCCAATCGAAAGCAAAAACAAGAGGTTCCAGAAAAACCAGGACCATGCCGTCGAGCGTTACTTGTCTGGTGCAACCTGCTGGCCTTTCTCCTGCTTTACCAAAACTCCACTGGCCACCAACTGGTTCTACAGATCCTCCAATCTCTTCTCCTGCAAGAGCATGGTGATAACTATGTCCTTCAGCTCCTTTTTGACATTGGGGAGGCTTTGGACCATTTCTGCCATCTCCATGGCAACCTGCTCTAAGGCTTTTGCCATAAGACGCTTCATAACCCAATAAAGATGGAGGGATTGTTTATACAGGGTCATTCTGCCCCTGGTATGGCCAGGGTCGGGCATAATGGCAGCCCAATCTTCCATTTCCTCTTTTGACTGCGCCTGTAAAGCTTCCTCTTCCCAATTTTCCATTATTTTCCTGACTTTTGGATTCGATTTTTCTCTGTATTCCTTCTCAGCAATTCGAATCCTGTCGCTTATGGTCTGTCTGGTCCGCCTGGAGTCGTCGCCTGCCGTTGGATCAGCCTCCTGCTCCCAGGGAGGGCTGCATCGACGTCCCCTCCGGCTTCTCCCCTCCGCCACATCCCTTCGCTGACGGCCTCCTCGTCCCCTTCGGCCACGACCCCTTCGCCCTCTGCATCGCAGGCCGCCTCTGTTCCTGCCACCAGCATGGTCCCTCGCTATCTCAGTATCCTCGCTATCCTCCCCCGGCAGGCATTTCCAGCGGTTCCTTCAGACCTCCTCCTCCTGAATGTCCTGCTGCTCCTCATTATCCTCTTCCGAAATCTCCATAAACTGTACGCACGGTTTCCCCTCTGTATCAACCTTCCGCTTGCCTTTCAAGTCCGCCGGATTTTTAAGATGGACCTCCTGCACCCCGCTTCGCAGCCACCTCCTCCCGCTTTCGCTGCCTTCTCCTTCCATTGTCCTGCTTCCGCTGCAACTTCCTCCTCGCGCCTTCCTCACGGTGATTATCCCAACCCAACAGCACCCCAGGTAGCAGTCTACCTCTGTAAAGTCGTCCTCCCCTCGAATTAGCCCAGCCCTCCAACACACCAGGTCGCAGCAGACTGAATTATGGCAATCCTCGCAGACGGTTATCCCTCTCTTACCCCCGATTTTGACAGCACGCGACCTGGTTGAATCATTACCAGGATACTGGTTGTATCTGCGCTCACAGCCCATCACATAATGGTGCTGCCTTCTCGCCGTCCTACCGTCCCATCCGCTGCTCGAATCACCTGCATTATTGAGCCCCTGATCTGCCTGTTCTCCCTGCCAACCGCTCCACCTGCCTGCATTATTCCTACCTCGTTCGATCTTCATTACTCCTTCAAAAGTGCGCCGCCAGGACGTCACGTTAATCCCTACCATGTCATCCAGCCCGATCGGGCGCTACCTAAAGTCATTTTTGAACTCTTTTCACTTTCTCATGGACTTTTTAAATATCCTTATTTACATAATCATATAGGAGAAATGCCATGTCTTCTTCAATTTTTTGGTCAATGCTCTATGTGATTTGTGTTAGGCATTACACTACTATTACTATTAGAGGTGAGTTTCCTAGTGGGATAAGGAGTACTTATTTCCATTTTCTTAATTTGATGCTCTGGTTTTCTGATTTGAAGTTTTGGGTGAATTGTTTTAGGTGGTATTCACTCCATTTATTTATTTATTTATTATATATTATTATTATTATTATTATTATTATTATTATAGGGGAAAATCTCTCGTAAATATGATTTCTTTCATTTTGGATAACATCCCCCGTTGTGAAAGGACCGACTTCTTATATGTTGACATATAATTTTGTTTTCTGCAGGTAGCCATTGCAACAATTCTAGGCGTAAAATTTGGGGGCTCCGAGGAAGGTAGTCTATCAAAGGGATTCATTGTATTGGTGGTATGCTTCTCATCTTCTTCTATGTCATCTCCTTTGCCTGGTCATGGGGCACTCTCAGATGGCTGGTTCCTAGCGAGACCTTCCCTTTGGAGGTTCACTCAGGTGGGAAGAGCATCAAACCAACATTTGTGAGCACTTGTGTAAGTCATGGGCTCTCTTTTACGCATGTTAGTGGTGATAGTCACCTAAGCTTTCATTGATCTAGGGGCAAGGGACGTAATTTGAATAATCTATCTTTGGAACATAGTCAAAATATTCTATTTTTAAGAAAAATCTTGAAATGAATAGTTGTTGGTAAACCATTGATTTTTCAAAAATGGGAATGAATTTCTCATGCCAGTGAGAATTCTTGCCTTATCTTATCTCTAAGTCCATTATGAACCTGCATTTCTAGGTTGTTCCACAACATTGTTAGGCTTGGTGAAAGTCAACAGGATCTTGATTAGTGAATCCTGACTTAAATTGCCTTGAATAGTTTTATGAATCCTAACAAAAAGTATTCAACATTTATTTAGATTTCTATAAGACATAAATTAACAAAGTACTCCAAAAAAAAGCATGTGTTTTCAATCCTGACATATAACCCCAAGATTTAGTTCCATATGATCAATTTTTTTCTCATTTTTTGTTTTGATTCCAAGATCAACAACTTGAACACCTTTACGTGACTCATAATTTATTTCCTACCAATGGAACTAGTGATCATGAGCAATGACAAAGACTAATTGGTATAATTGTCATGTTATAAGCAGGAAATCAACTATGAACCTTCTTAGAAGATTATAGTCTATAGAGACAGTTTTTGTCCCCCACTAATTAAAAAATGTTATAGCATGAGAAACAAGAATGCTTTCTTAGAAATTCAACATGGAAACAAACTTTAGAGAAAATTGATATTGCTCACACCGCCATAAATGGTAAACCCAATCCAATTGTGGTTCCTACTTCTGGCATGATTGTTTATTAAATACTCTATGGTCTTAATGTTTGCAGGTGAAATATTGGTTGGATGCAACATGTGTTAGAATGAAGCTTGGTTATTTATCCAAGTCATGCTCAAGTCTCAACCTCATCATATATTTGAAACCCAACATTGCAGACACATGACTAACATTAGACACAGCAAGTCAAAGCTCCACAAATTAGAATACAATTTATAGAAATGGAAATATGATATTGAATATTCCCTTTATCCTGGTCATGACACATTATTCTTCATATTCATAAATTTAGGATTATTCTTGATCTGAAAAATAAGAGGGCTATTGTGATTGAGCACACACAATATCTTATGATGAGGTGATTGATATGTATTGATCAACATATTTGGAGAAGATAAATCTCAGTGCTAGAGGGAAGGCTTCAGAAAGGGCCACTAAGCCATTGACCACATTTTCACTTTACAAGTTAACAATGAAGAAGCTTGAAAAAAAACAATGCCAAGCCTTTTCCTTTGTTGTTGTTGTTTTCTTTTCTGCTCTCGGTTTTAATGGATGGTCAAGACTGATTTGAAACTAGAAGAAAAGAAAAGGTTACAAATACTAGAATTTATTATTGTGCTGCTTAGGAAACCCATTTTATTTGAGAGAAATCTCTCTTGACAAAACGATGGTCATATTTAGCTTATAGCAATTCTTTTTTGTGGCCACACCTTATCACTTGTTATCTCCAAAAATTTCAAGTTGATTAATTTTCTGAGCGAAAATAACCATGAAATTCTAAACTTCTTATCTCTTTGGATGAACTTTCCTACTGTGGTTATGGGGTGTTTTGAAGAAATTGTAAAACTGTGGTTTTGTGTATATAGATTTGGCGCTCTAATGCATACATTTTATGGTGCAAAAACATGTGCAATATGTCTTGATGCAATGAAACTAGGCCATGGCCATGCCTTATTTACTGTAGAGTGTTCCCACACTTTCCACTTTGCTTGTATTACGTCCAATGTGAAGCATGGAAATAGGGTATGTCCAGTTTGTCGAGCCAAGTGGAAAGAAGTTCCCTTATAAGGGATTCATTCAGAATCACTGCATTGCAGAGCACAAATAAGTCCTTTGAATTGGCCAAAAAAACAAGATGATTGGATGACAATGTTACCCCGTTTTCCACCTACTCGCCCCCGACATCCTAAAGTTGCAAGACATGTTACAAAGCTTGATGTTTTTGTTAATGATGAGCCATTGAAGCATCGATCAAGTGGATAAAATGGGTTAGGTGGGGAAATGGAAATGAACCTACTTTGGTTGAAATTGAGATAACATCAAGAAATTCACATACTACAAATTCAAGAGGAAAATTGGCACAAGGAAGTGGAGGGCTTCAAGGCAGAGAAGTTGATAGTACATTTGTACAGTTAAAATGTTTCCTTAGTTTTCTGCAATTCCATGCTTAGAGTTTCATGAGAAGTTCATTGTCTTGGTACCTCTGAAAGCTCCAGGATCTAGTGCAAAACAATAGTAAAGCCAAAGAACTTGGAATAATGGAAATCCATCCCAAACCCCTGATATGCCCAGAGATCGAGCCCCCATTTATCTTGTAATTGTTCTTGATGTTAATGGAAGCATGGTAGTCACAAAATTGGCACTATTTAAGCGTGTTATGGGCTTCATGATTCATAATCTTAGCCCCATGGACCACTTTTCAATCATTGCCTTCTCATCGAATGTTAAGCATTTGTTTCCTCTACGATGTATGTCTAAGGGGGGTCAGCAGTTTTCTTTGCAAGCAGTGAATGGCGTAGTGTCCACTAGTGGAACAAACATTGCTAAAGGATTCAAAAAGGGTCCTAAAGTATTGGAAGACCGGCGTGAGGAAAACCCTGTTTGTTGTATCATTTTACTCTTGGATGGGCAGAACACCTACAATGTAGGAAACCACATGTCGATTTCCATTTTGTCAAATTCTAGGAGGGTTTTGGATTATCAATCCTTGTTGTCGAGGTCAATAAGGAAACCTGCAGAGTAGCGTAACATACAGATCCATGTACCCACTTTTTGACTTGGGATGGATCATGATTCAACATCCATGCACTCCATATCAGAGACTTCTGGTGGCACCTTTTCCTTCATTGAGACAGAAAGTATCATTCAAGATGCTTTTGCATAGTGCATTGGTGGTTTTCTAAGTGTGGTGATTCAGGATATGCGGGTTATTGTCACATGTGCAAGTTTAGGAGGGCATTTGAGTGCCATACAAGCACACAGTTATCTAGGCAATATTCTAGACGATGGGCAAAAGGGATTGGTAAAGATTGGAGACTTGTATGTAGAGGAGGAGAGGGACTTCTTGGTTCATGCTAAGCTTCCTCCATTTAGAAAACCTGAAGAGAGCACCATTGCTAATGAAATTAAAATTTTAAAGGTTATTTGTTCTTATAGGGATATTATTGCACAAGAAATATTCAGACACCAATGACAAAATTATCTATTCGACGTCTTGAATATGTTAGCAGCAATGAATAGGTTTTTTGTCTTGAGATTGACAGGAAAAGAAACAAATTTTTCACCGCAGAATCCATAGCAGAGGCTAGAGCAGTGGCAAATATGGGTGATTTGACAAGTGCCCAACTTGTATTGGGGATCAGAAGAAGGGATTTACAGGCATCCCAAGGATTTATGGATCAATTATCAGCTATTTTTTCAAACTCGGTGGATTCTCTAACCTTATTCCAAGCGTTGAGGGGCTTAAACAGGGTTGCACTCGTTTTCCCATCTTAATCAGGATTTACATTGAATCATGAGCTTCACTAGTTTTAGATGACACATGCCAATGAAGGGTGCATTTTACACCATGGCCTAAGTACTTATTATCATTGACTGATTTGGTCTTAATTGCTTCCTCTCTTGAGAGTCTTCAGTCACATCTTGATTTGTTGGCTTTCCATTCATAATTTGGGGTTGTTAATCTTAGTAAGGCTAAGAATACGTTTTTTAGTGCAACCAAAGATACTATGTCTTGGTTGCATTTCTCCAACTTAGGAGAACCAATTAAGATCACCCCTACCTATTCTTATTAAGTTATTTAGGTGTCCACTTCTTTAGCTGTTTTGGAAAAGCAACGCTTCCAATTTCATTCTCAAGACATCCGTCGATGATGGCACTCTTTTACTATCTTGTTAGACCAATTGTATTGGATGGATCAAAGATATAATTACATTGAAAAAGGGTGAGGCCAGTTGAACACTTATTGAGAGATGATCAGATGATAGATCAACCATCATGCTCCACCAGATGATCAGATGTAAGCACACAATTCCACATGCCATTATACAAGTTGATTTGGACCTCACCCACTTCAATTAAAGACTTTTTTCAAACTTACCTCTTACCTATACAAACTTTGCACTCTTGGAGATTTTGCCTTTGGATAGGAGAGGTACCCCTATATGGCTCTTTTATCTTCCAATGAGATTGCTTCACATCCTTCTCAAAGTACATTAAGGAAAGAATGTTGGTATTTTAAAACTTTTGAGGTATCTACATTGTTGTAGTCTATAGTTATTTTCATTAATTGTCTTCCTCCCTACACATCCTCTTTGAATTCCCCCCGTCTACCTCCTTTGAAGGCAGAACTCAATCATGCAGTAGAAAATATCTATAGGTAGTTCATTCAGGCAACATGGACCTCCCTGCGCCACCACCCACTCAACAACCCTCTCATCCACTCAATCCTAAGTTGGGCTTCAAGGTTGATACCTTAATAAGAATCTTAGAGGTCATTCTTATTCGACCAACATACCTACAATAGCATTGGTCTCATGACATTAGAGATGAATTGGAAAATGAACAAGGAGAATTTACAGGAGTCCTAAAGGCAACCTCTGAAAGGTTGAGAAAGTAGCCTGACTGTTTAGTATGCGTAGCAAACAAGATGGGAGGACATTACAAAGTAAATCTAGGGTATAAATCAGAATGCTTTCCATCCTCATGATGTTGGAAATGGAAACTTAGGCTTCTCCCAAAACAATAATTTTCCTCTGGTTGATCCTAAACTAATATGGGATTACCTACAGAATGGGTTTTGACAAGGACCTGGTATTTATTGTTTATGTAAGGTAAGCTCCAAAAGTGTCATCTATCTCTTCTTGAATTGTCCCTTTACCAAGGAAGTGTGGAGTCTGTACAACCTCAAAATCTCACACTGGTGGAAACGGAAGCAAGCTAGGAAGGAGTATCAATTGAAGCAACCCTAGAAACCTGGTTCAAAAACAATGAGGCTAGAAAGAGCCACTATTCCCTGCCAACTATTGTCCTTTGGGAAATATGGATGATAAGGACTGAGGCCTTGCTCCAAGACAAATTAGTCTCTACTGGAAGCCTTCCCTAAATTTAAGAGAGCTACCTTTTCTACCAAAAAGTCTCCAAGCATGAAAAACTAAATAAATCTAGCAGCCCCTGACATCTCTCCTCAACTTTAATACTCCTCATGGATTCTTCGATGAGGCAACAAGTAGAGACTCAAAATGGAGTGGAGGTAGGGGGATTCTGATTATTTCAGAGAATCTGAACACAAAGCTAATCTCCTTTGAATGTGGATTAGGTGATGCCACATATCTTTTTGTACATGTAAACACTACCACCATCACAATGAACTTTAAATGTGGATTAGGTGCTACCACAAATATTTTTATAAACATAAAGGCTACCATCATCCTAATGAACTTAGCAAGAGGAGGAGGTCTTAGAAGCAAAAATATATATGGGGACTCCAAACTAGTTACTGACTAGATGTAGAGCTCCAAAAATAAGAAATTGTTTAATTATAGAGGTGCCTCAAGTTGCATAAGAACTAAAGAACACCATCAATTATTGTATCCTTTCAACACATCTACAGAGTTTAACCAAGAAGTCGATACTTTCTCAAATCAAACACATAGAAGAGAACATGGTTCTGTTTTGATCAGAGGATCAATTGTGGTTGGGGAAGAGATCCATCCACCAAGGCAAATCAAATGCTATTTCAAGATTACTCTAGTTGAACATGAAGTTGTTGTATGTAGTCTATCAAGGCTCTTTCAATGTATATGAATAAAATACTAGTGCCGCCTTTGCAAAACTTGTTCCTTGAAAGACAAATTCCAGCTTGAAATTTTGTCTCATTCTTGGACAATGCCGTAGGGAAATTGCTTTTGGATGTGCTCCTTTGATTTAATAAAGGTTTATGCTTTCTTTGTTTGGAAAGTAAAATACATTGGTCTCATGGCCTGATATTTCCATTGGGCCAATGAAAGTGTGATACCATTATCTCAAGATTAAGACCATACAACATATCCCTCATGATAAGAATTTAATATATTGTAGAATTGAGGCTTTTGTGATCCATCATATTTATAAGAAGAGCTTCAGCGTAAATCACATGAAAAAGACCTTTGTCGACGCGTTTCGAACCAACTAGTGTGGTTCATCGTCAGGACAAGTTGAATAATCATATATGGCATAGCATGTTAAATAGACTGTGCAGAGACTCCAACGGCTACATAACGGCTAATTGACGGCTAATTTGGACTATAAGGTCAGGTAATTAGTACATGAGAGAATAACTAAATTTTTGTTTAGAAACTTTTTGGCGAAATCACATAATTGATCATTTGTCAACGTGTTTCGAACCAACTAGTGTGGTTCATCGTCAGGACAAGTTGAAGATACAGATCCAGTATAGCGAGTTAAATAGTCCAAGCAGAGACTCCAATGGCTAAAAAGACTAACGGCTATTTTTCAACTTAAGGACCCAGTCAAACCTCCTTTAACTAAATTAATATTAATATTCTTTATAATTATTATTATACTTCTGGAGCGAAGTAAACTGGGTAAAAATTAAGCAGATCAGAGGTTAGATATTAAAATTAATCTATTTATATATTTAAATTATTAAAACATATATCTATATATATATATTATAATAGTATATATATTCCATACCTAATATATATACTATTTTAATATTAAAGTTTCTTAAATTATTTTAATATAAATTATTTAGAAAACTATAATTTTTTACTAGAAAGATTGAATTAGAATGCAACCTGGTTAAGTCAGTTATCAAAAACAAACCATTTATTTTATATTTAAAATATTTTAATTATATATATATATATATCATCTATATATATATATATATATAATACCGTGAATTAATATTTTACCATTACCTAACAATTCTTATATAATACATATTTTATTTGAAGTTTAGATATAAAATATTATATCTATTTATATTCATTAATCAGGCAAACCTAATAATTATTAAAACTTTTTTTAAAATTTTTTATCTTACACTATTTCTTAAGGTTAGTTAAATTAACTTAGAACTAACAAAAAATCAAAATTAATCAAATGAATAAATGAAAAGTAATATTGATTAGTTATGAAAATGCATGTATTTATTAGGATGTTAAAAATATAAGGCTAATAAAAAGTTAAATAATTACCTTACAATCTAAGGTTAGTTCAATTATTTTTAACCATATATTATGCTAAATATTCCCAGGTTGCCAAATTTAATAATCTTCGAATATACAGGGAAAAAAAGAGAGGATTAAATCAAAACCATAAGGGCGATAATTAAAAGAAGAACAAATCAAATCAAGAGTAAAGCAATCAAATAAAACAACAAACACAAAGGAAACAACTCTTAAGGAAATGAAACAAGAACCACTGAGACCATACCAAGAAGGGACCGCGGAGGATAGGAAGATAGGGCTGGGACCCAGCAGCTGCTGATCTTCCAGCCATCATCCCTATTAAGATTATTCGGCGAATTTGGTTGATCTTTGCCTTACCTCCACCTTTTTCAGCTTCGAAGGAGAATTCTATGAGAAGACTTGTGGGGTTGCCATGGGCTCCCCCTTGTCCCCAGTAGTCGCCAATCTCTTTATGGAGGATTTTGAGTCTAAGGCTTTGGCCTCGTCTCGTTTCCTTTCGAAGCTTTGGAAAAGGTTCGTTGATGACACTGGTTTTGTCTAGTCTCATGGTCCTGATGAGCTTGATCATTTCTTCAATCATCTTAATAACCAGTCTGTCACCATAAAATTCACGATGGAAAAAGAAGACAATGGTTGTCTTCCGTTCTTGGATGTTCTCATCTCTAAGAAAGCGGATGGTTCCTTTTCTCATCAAGTGTTTAGGAAGAAGATGCATACTGAGCAATACTTGCATGCTTCTTCCCATCATTTCCCAGCTCAAAAGTTAGGTGTTCTAAGCATTCTTGCCACCCGTGCTATTAGAATCTCGGATGAAGAGAGCTTGGAAAAGGAGAAGGCTCATCTCCTAGATGTCTTTTTGAAAAATGGTTATGATAGACACCTGGGTCAAAAGGACTTCCTCAAGGCTAAGAAGGAGCCGTCAATCCGTAGGGATCCTAATGATCGTGTCATAGGAGTTAACCTTCCTTATATCCAAGGGACCACAGATAGGATTGCGAGGATTCTAAAAAAATTTGATGTTTCCGCAACTTTTAGACCTCTTAATACTATCTGTAGCTCCCTCAGGTCTGTAAAAGATCCTATTGACCCTAAAGACATGAAGGGCGTCTATGTCATCCCTTGTTCTTGTGGGATTCCATATATTGGTGAGACAGG
Organism: Pinus taeda; assembly: GCA_000404065.3. Lineage (NCBI taxonomy): Eukaryota > Viridiplantae > Streptophyta > Pinopsida > Pinales > Pinaceae > Pinus > Pinus taeda. The sequence continues at coordinate 84,478 of APFE030312406.1, forward strand.
ACGCTCTATCAATCAAAGGATTAGTGAGCATTCAGCTGACCTGAGGCATGGTAGGACCAAATACTCAGCCCTGGCGGAGCATGCCGAGAAGACGATGCATCATGTATGTATCGAAGAGGCTCAAGTCATTGCTAGAGTTGCTCAATTTCACCATCGCAAGTTTAGGGAGGCCCTGGAGATTGAAAAAAGGCCGAATAATCTTAATAGGGATGATGGCTGGAAGATCAGCAGCTGCTGGGTCCCAGCCCTATCTTTCTAGCCTCCGCGGTCCCTTCTTGGTATGGTCTCAGTGGTTCTTGTTTCCTTTCCTTAAGAGTTGTTTCCTTTGTGTTTGTTGTTTTATTTGCTTGCTTTACTCTTGATTTGATTTGTTCTTCTTTTAATTATCGCCCTTATGGTTTTGATTTAATCCCCTTTTTTTCCCTATATATTCGAAGATTATTAAATTTGGCAACCTGGGAATATTTAGCATAATATATGGTTAAAAATAATTGAACTAACCTTAGATTGTAAGGTAATTATTTAACTTTTTATTAGCCTTATATTTTTAACATCCTAATAAATACATGTATAATTAAAATATGCATTTTCATAATTAATCAATATTACTTTTCATTTATTCATTTGATTAATTTTGATTTTTTTGTTAGTTCTAAGTTAATTTAACTAACCTTAAGAAATAGTGTAAGATAAAAAAAATTTAAAAAAGTTTTAATAATTATATAGGTTTGCCTGATAATGGATATAAATAGATGTAATATTTAATATCTAAACTCAAATAAATATTATTAGAATTGATTAGATATTGAAAAAAATTATATATATATATTTCAATTTTAATATATAATATGTATATATAATATTTAATGATTTAATAATTGAAAAATATAAATATATACATTTAATTATATATATATATATATATATATTATATAAAAATGATATTATTAGTGAAGTGTTATTGGTAAAATATTAATTCATATAGTATACTTATATGTTTGGATAGGTATGTATATAATATATTATATATATATATATATATATATACTATATATATATATATATATTATATATCTTATATAATGGTTTTAATAATTTAAATATATAAATAGATTAATTTTAATATCTAACCTCTGATTGTTTAATTTTTACCTATTTTAGGAATGATAGGCTTCTTGTGATTCATCATAAGTTATAAGCAAGAGCTTTCGGCGTAATCAACATGAAGAGAACCTTTGTCGACGCGTTTCGAAACCAACTAGTTGTGGTTCATTTAGCTCCAGAAGTATAATAATAATTATAAAGAATATTAATATTAATTTAGTTAAAGGAGGTTTGACTAGGTCCTTAGGTTGAAAAATAGTCGTTAGTCTTTTTAGCCGTTGGAGTCTCTGCTTGGACTATTTAACTCGCTATACTGGACCTGTATCTTCAACTTGTCCTAACGATGAACCACACTAGTTGGTTCGAAACGCGTCGACAAATGATCAATTATGTGATTTCGCCAAAAAGTTTCTAAACAAACGTTATGGATCACAGAAGTCTAAATTCCTTGATAATATGATATCTTATTTCAAGAACCTAAAGCTCTTGTTATAAACATATTTGGGCACATCAACCCCAAACTTATATGTCGATAAACTAGGGCTCATCAACCCTTAAAAGAGTTGTTCATACCCTAAAAGAGCTTAGTCATCTAATTACATCATTCCCCAAATGTTCCACCTGAGAAACCATCCAGAAATGGCCTAAACTGAACCATACTGATTGGTACACTGGCTAGGTACAATGCAGACTGAGTGGTACACTGCCCAGGTGCGATGCATACTGATTAGGCCTTCTATAGGGTGCGACGAGCAAGGATGGAAAAATGTCCGAGATAGTTTTCTAGGTGGTTGCTCATGGAATCTTCTAGAAACTTCTTTTATGCCACTTGCCTCTCTAAAATCGCCCAGGGATGAGTAAGAGATCCAAGAAATCTCCAAGTGGAACCAATTGTAACAAGTGGAATGACACTAATCAAACCCCAAAGATGACTCAGACCCTTGCACACATCTATAAATGGATCCATCATCTAAGAGATCGAGAGGCTGGAATATTGTGAATTGCAAGGAAGTACTGATGGTTTGTAATTGAGGAAAAAGTATCATATTATTGGTGTGATCTTGTTATTTCATGAGGTGAAGAGGGATTGAAGCTGGGAGGATGATGTTGGATCAGACAACTGGGTTGTAATTCTCCCTTTTATTTAATAAAGTTCTTCAATTTTTCTTCCATATGATTGTGCAATTGTGAATGTTATCATTTGTGAATGCTATCATTTGTTCATTATATATCTGATTTCGTAATGTTTATGTTGTAGTAGATCAATATTCTTTGATGGTTCTTTGTTGTTGTACTTGTGCGGGTACTCTCCAAGAAGGTTAAGTACAGAGAGGAGTTGCAAGCTCGGTCAAGGGGGAGATAGATCAAACAAGGGATTAAGTGGAAGTTCCAGGTTGGTTCCTTTATCTTTCTTTTATCTGATGCACATAGAAGAAATCGTTGAATTGCTTTAAGCTATTGTTTCTAGGGTAGCTGCCAAACCTGGAGGGCTAGTTGTTCGACAAGACACTAGTTTTCCCTTAAACAAATTGGTGACCATACTAGGGAAGAACAAATGTTTTTTTGTCGTTATTGTTTTTTTTATAAACTATAGACAGATTTTGAAGTTAGCCAGGTAGCCTTCAAACTTCTCTTGCTCTGCAATTGCATAGTAGATGAATGTTTCTTTAGTCAATCTCTGGTTTAGTTTATGAATTAGACATTGGACTTACAAGCATTCTAGATGCCCTTTTGGTAGCTCAGTAACCTCTCAAGATCTCCCCTTTGACTGTTCATCATAGCTCAGCCTAACTCACTGAAAACAGCTGCACATCTGAGCCAAAACCCACTTCAGTTGCGCTCCCTGGACCATCATACTGTCTGTCACTATAACCTAGTATGCATCACACCTCCCAAGTGTAGTAAGTGTGATGCATCCCTGTTTCTGTGAAGCCCAAGTGCAATGAATGACTGAACCTTTTTCCATTCTAGAAATTGGGGGTTTTTGACCTTGTTTTCAGTTTTGTTTAGCTGTTTTGTTGCTTATCAACAGTACCTCCTTATTGAAGCCTACTTGCATCACATGGATCAGCCTACTTTAGATTAGGATTAGTGAATGTTTTTATGTATTTGTTCATCATGTACAATCCTTTGTCGAAAAGTTTCTTAAATCGATCTGTCGCTTTGATACAAAAAGTGTCGTAATTGTCGTTTTGTGTCGAAAAGAGAAGTGTCATGGATTCTTCCTTTCCTGGATAGTTGATTGTACTTTTCGTTATGTATTTGATTTGATTTTTTTAAATTCAAAGTGTCGAAAGCATTTTTATTCAAAATTGAAAAGTTTCATTTAGTCTTCCTTTCTCTTTTAAAAAAGAAATTGTCGAAAATTTCGCTTTGAGTAAAACATTTCAAACCTTTGCTACATTTAGTTTTCCTTTTTGGCATTTTTCACATTAAGGAACGAAAACAAATACATGCATTTGCATTTAGCATTTTGTAGTTTGTGTGTGAAAAATGATATAGGAAAATGCATTAGTGTGTGCTCTTTGCTATTTGTTGGAAAGAATTGTAATCTTCTTTCCCTAGTAGCTAGGATTTTCATTAATCAAAATAAACAAAGTGTTTATCATTGTAGATTTCATTTTAAGAATTTCAAAATCAACATCACGTGGTGAACCATTGAAAGGAAAATTTTAAACAAGATCAACTTTAAAATAAAATTCAATGAACCTAACAATGCTTTGGAACTTAACGCAACAAATCTAGAGGTCTAGGCTAGAGATGTGTTCTGGCACCATTAAAACTAGTAACTACCATTTCATTGAAGGTTGGGTGATTCCTCCTCCTTGATACGATAAGTGCTAGCATGGACTTTTGCTCCCCATACGATCGTGTATTCACAATAGGCTTAAATCCTTTATCCATAGGAAGTCGAGTCTGTCGCCTTATTGATTGCAATGCACTGAACACAGTATTCGGGAATATTGGCTACTGTACATAAGTCCTTGGTAATTTCTCTTTAATTTATCACCAAGGTGTATATTGCAGTTTTCTGATTGGTTTGGTAATCCCTCTGTCTAGGTTTTCCAGAGTAGTCACTTTCGTTCCTTTTCGACTCTTTAAAAGAAAAGGTCATTTGAGCACTTGTCACTTCAGACTCATTAAAAATCAAATGAGACTAGAGTCATCTTTAGCTTTTTCTCAACTCTTAAAAACTGAAAAAGCAAAGTTGTGTCAAAGTGTCATTAAAATTAATTGAAATCATAATAACTTCCTTGTTCCTTAGTTGATCTTAGGTTGAGACATATGGCATCGAATCTGGAGTCCACTGGTCAAGGAATCCCTTTTGAGGGGAATCCTAGTCCTTTTCCTTCTTGGGGAAATATTGGTGCTCCTTATATGGCTACATTGTACCTTCCGGGACTCACCATTAGCTTGCCATTATGGTTTTTTTCAACCTCTGTGGTTCAAAATGTTGTGATTCCTCCACAATTGAATCAACCTCCAGTTGATTCTGAAGTTGGCCCTTCACCTTCTTCTTTGTTTATTTCTCCCTCCCCTTCTTCCTCTTCACTCAAGTGAAAGTAGTGATGCTAGTAACCAGGTGGCTGAGAAGAAGAAGAAAGGGAAGGAGAAGAAGAAGAAGTCGAATCAGCAAGGGGGCAACTAAGCAACCATTGCTTTGAATGCATCATCTGGTGAAAATCTGCACATTAAACTTCTGAAACCCAAGTTTTCATGCATAATTTGTAGAGGATACCATTTTCATCGAGATTGTCCTTGCTTTCCTCGGATCTTGAAAGAATGGTCCCCCTATTCAAACCATCCAGTGTCATCAACTTCTGGAGATCATGTTGGTAACACTCCTTCAACTAGTGATAGTAAAGTTCATGGTCAAAAAGGATAGGTCAAAGTTCCATGTAGTTTATGTGAAGGTAATCATTCCCTTCATCGTTGTCCTTTTTTGGATGAAGCCAAAAGAGTGTTGGATAACTGTCCTGCTTCACCATAGTGACTTCCATCTGGCTATAGGAAACTCTCCCCAAGTCCTTTACTAGTTGAAAAACTGACTGACTTAAATCAATCGTCGGTCAAAACCACTCTCCCTAAAAGTGAATCTTATTAGTCTATACCCGACCAAAGTCAAAAGGTCGAGGGGATAGTTGACCCAATTCCACCTTTAGATAATCATACCCTTCCCAAAGAGAGTGAGAACGATGCCATTCAAATTCTCTTTGTTACTTCAGATTTGAACAAACTTGGGGCCAATCTGCATGTTCCATCTAGACAAGAGGAAAACCTTCTAGTTCTTGTAACACAAGGGGTTAATTCACCCATTTATAAGGTACCCCCTCCAAGTAGTCTAGGCACTTCATTTGATTGGAATCGACTAGCAAGATCCCGCCTTCCTTCTTATGTACCTTTCAGGATCATAGTACAAGTTTGTAAAATGATCATGGCTAGCACTATCATAGATGAAGGTGCATCAGTGAGTATCCTTTCCTGAACTGCTTGGAAAGTGCTTGGTTTGCCATCGCTTATGCCTGTTACACAAAATCTGTTAGGCTTTAACAAAGGAACCAGTCGACCATTAAGGATCCTTCCTAAGTTACTAATCACTTTTGGAGGGAAAATCGTTCATCTAAATGTGATGATAGTCCCAGGACCGTTAGATTACAATGTACTTCTAGGGTGTGACTATGTTTACAACATGGAAGCTATTGTTTCAACACTCTTCTGAGTGATGCGTTTCCTGCATAAAGGAAAAATTGTCACCATTTACCAGCTTTCATTTCCCGGTCCAAGCATAGCTCCAAGTCAATCATCATCCCTAAATGATCCATTTACGTCAACAATATCACTTGAACCTTCATTCCATCCACCTATTAGCTAGGAGTAATCTGGTGAATGTAACGAAGCTTAGGGGGCATGCACCCTTGTCTATTCTGGATGCACCTAGTTGTAAAGATAATTATCCCTGTAGGTTATGTGATTGGTTTGAAACACCATTCACCTTTGTCTATTTCGGACGAAGCCAAGGGGGTGTTTTGTCAATTCTGGACGAAACTGTCCTGCCTAACCACAGTGATTCCATATGGTTACAGGAGACTCTCCTTTTCATCATGCTGGGGGCATGTAAATCATTCTCATTTCCATTTTTCAATTTTTAGTTTTTCTTTTTTTTCAATTTTTAGTTTTGTCATTTCAAGCTTATATAAAAAAATAAAAAAACTGCATCCAAGCATAGTCCCCCCATGGTTCAAGCTTGTCAAAAAAAATGAACCCACCAAGCATAGTTCCCCCATGGTTCAAGCTTGTTAAAAAAATGAACTCACCAAGCATAGTTCCCCCATGGTTCAAGCTTATCAAAAAATTAACCCACCTTCAACTAAATAACCTTTGTGATTGCCATTTTATCAACCTTTTGAACCTTGGTTGTGTACCTCTCATCACCACCATCCCATTGGCCAATCATACGCCTCCACTTGGTTGTTTTACCCCTTTTTGAGTAATAGTTGCGATGAGTGGTCTTATTATCCAACCTCTTCAGAGAATTCACCATGTTTTCAGAAGTTCCAAATTCACCACAACCAGTTCCTACCCTAAACACCACTCGTTCCTCAAATCAAGTCTCCTCTAAACCCTTTTCAGACTTGTTAAATATGAAAAGATTGTCGAGCGGTGACCTTTCCATCTCGTTAAAGTGATTGGAAATGTCATCCCTCATGTATGATTTTATATTTTTTCATACCCGATGGATTATCTTATGAAAAAGTCGAGCACTTGTCTTTTTCGGCTCATTAAAGTGATCAGAAAAGTCATCCTTCTTGTATTATTTTATCCTTTTTCGGACTTGAGGGATTATTTTAAGAAAAAGAAATATTGGAGTTTTCTTTTCTTCCCTCTTCAAACTCTCTAAACATGAAAAGGACCTAGTTATCCTTGTCATTAAACTTGTTAAAACAATAGCGACAAACTTTTCCATTCTAGACAAGGCCAAGTTTCACTGTCGCTAGACTCGTTAAAACATAGCAGCAGGTTTTCCCGAAGGGAAAATTATAGAACAAGCATATGTTATCCTCCTCAAGCTTGAGAAAAATAAAGAGGTACTGGTCAGCAATGACTTAGGAAAAAACGAAAAAAACTTGAAGAACTTATGGTAGTAGGTCACTCTTGAACATGACACTTTCACTCCATCACCATGATTGAGTCGGGTTGGGTTATTCCATTCACCGGTCATCTCACCATTGGTATTTCACACCATCCATATTTTGGGGTTAACGCTACTAATCCATCTCAGTGTTGGCGACATGTTCAAGAGAATTCATTCAGTTGAGAAACCACAATCCAGTTAATGTCTCATCCACTTCAATACCTCCAACCTTCATTTTTCATGATCGCCATTCCTGTACCTCGTATCGTCAATTTGTTTTCACCTCCAGAAATCATTTGCTTTGTTTCGTGTCATAAGATGTGGGATACATTAAGGCCTTCCTACGACGAGTCACTTCTTGTCGACATCAGAGCATTATCCAAGAAGTTGACTTAGAAACACCCCTTTCAGTGCTTTGAAGCTTGCATGCCTCAATGGGAAGTTTCTCACTTCTGGAAATAGGTTAACATCAATGACCTTCGACTGAAATATTTTGCATGTTGTTCGACATTGGATCATATATTCACACCATGTGAATTCTACTGTAGTACTTTGACAGTAATTATCATTATCAATGATTCCTCTCGCATTTGTTAACAGCTCACTTTATTGGCTGGTAATCAGATGATGTCTTTCCATGTTCGACTTCAAAACATTTCTTCACATGGATTGACTTGTACATCGGGTGAAGATTGAATTAGTTTGAAGACCCTAGATCTAGTTTCATCCATCTGAGCTGCAATATATTCAAGGATATAAAAACATCAAATGTACGAAGGCGCTACACAGATAGTCATACGAACCAAGGATGATGACTCTACATCTGAAGAATCACCAGTCTGCATCTGCAAACGACTATCTGATCTATGTACATGAAATGAATTTATAAAGCTGAGCATGGGAATGCCTACCTTAGCTAGATCATGAAAATTATATTATGATGATGTATTGTATTGTAACGTATGCAAATCACCTTCCAATTTGAAACCTCGGATCCTCATGATAAAGCATTTTACCTGACATCAAGATTTATGACTCCATGCTTTAGGGAGAAATTGTTATAGAAATATCTGGGCACATCAACCCCCAACTTATATGTCAATAAACTAGGGCTCATCAACCCCTAAAATATTTGTTTCATACCCTAAAAGAGCTTAGTCATCTGATTACATCATTCCCCAACAGTTCCACGTGAAAAACCATCCAGAAATGGCCTAAACTGAACCATACTGACTACACACTGGCTAGGTGCGATGCATACTAAGTGGTACACTGCCCAAGTGCAATGCATACTGATTAGGCCTTCTATAGGGTGCGATGGGCGAGGATGGACAAATGTCTAAGACAACTTTCTAGGTGGTTGCTCATGGAATCTTCTAGAAACTTCTCCTATGCCACTTGCCTCTCTGAATTCGCCCAGGGATGAGTAAGATATCCAAGAAATATCCAAGTGGAACCAATTGTAACAAGTGGAATGACACTAATCAAACCCCAGAGATGACTCACACCTTTGCACACATCTATAAATGGATCCCTCATCCAATAGATCCAGAGGCTGGAATATTGTGAATTGCAAGGAAGTGTAGATGGTTTGTAATTGAGGAAAGAGTGTTGTATTGTTGGTGTGATCTTGCTATTTCACGAGGTGAAGAGGGATTGAAGCTGGGAGGATGATGTTGGATCAAACAACTTGGTTGTAATTCTCCCTTCTATTTAATAAAGTTTTTCAAGTTTTCTTCCATATGATTGTGCAATTGTGAATGTTATCATTTGTGAATGCTATCATTTGTTCATTATATATCTGATTCTATAATGTTTATGTTGTACTAGAACAATATGCTTTGAAGGTTCTTTAATGTTGTACTTGTGCAGGTACTCTCCAAGTGGGTTAAGTACAGAGAGGAGTTGCAAGCTCGGTCAAGGGGGAGAGAGATCAAACAAGGGATTAAGTAGAAGTTCCAAGTTGGTTCCTTTATCTTTCTTTTATCTGTTGCACATAGAAGAAATCATTGAATTGCTTTAAGCTGTTGTTTCTAGGGTAGCTGCCAAACCTAGAGGGCTAGTCATTTGACAAGACACTAGTTTTCCCCAAAATAGGTTTGCCACCCAAAAGGGAAATTATACATGATATTCATTTGTAGCAAGATTCTCCATTGCCTAACGTCGAAATGTACAGGTTATCCACTTTAGAGAATGCATAGATCAAGAAGAAGGTACAGGAGCTGCTCGAGAAAGGGTTCATAAGACCAAGCACATCACCATGCAGATCTCCAAACATGTTGGTGAGAAAGAAAGATGGTTTGTGGAGTTTATGCATTGATTACAGAGCACTGAATAAAATAACGATCAAGAATCGTTATCCTCTTCCTCACATTGATGATCTATTAGATCAGTTGAAAGAAGTTGTTTACTTTTCCAAGTTGGACTTGCGTAGTGGCTACCATCAGGTCAGAGTAACAGAACAAGATGCATGGAAGACTGCTTTCAAAACAAAGCAAGGATTATATGAATGGCTAGCTATGCCTTTTGGCTTAACTAATGCTCCTGCCACTTTCATGAGAGTTATGAATGATGTATTTAGGCCTTTTATTGATGATTTTGTAATTGTATATTTAGATGACATTCTTGTTTTTAGTAAAACATGGGAAAAACATTTGAAGCATGTAAAGAAGACTTTGGATGTTTTGAAAATAGAAAATATCTATGTTAAGTTATCAAAATGTGAATTTGGAAAAACATATTTAAATTATTTGGGTCATATTGTAGGGGTGGTGAATTCTCTAAGGTTGAAGTCATTATGAACTTGCCTAAACCCAAATCTGCTACAAAAGTTAGGAGCTTCCTAGGAGAAACACAATATTGGAGAAAGTGTATTGCTAACTTTTCCTTGATTACAACTCCCTTACATGCTTTAACAAGATTGAACAAGGTGTTTCAGTGGGGAGGCAAACAACAGAAAGCCTTCGACATTGTTAACACTCAGGTTTTTCCAAAAGTTGTAAGAAAGGGAAAGGAGGCTAAGGTGACTACAAACCAATCTTTTAGATACAGATTCTAGCCAATCTGTGTCCAGAGAGGACTCTCTCTTTAATTTTTAGCTTTGTTTTTTAAAGATATTAGGCTAGTCGTGAAGTTTAGGAGTTTTGTTTGAGTTTGGGTGGTGAAATTCAATAGCAAAGGGATAAGATTGAGTAACTTAGGCCATTGGGCTAATGGAGTCAAGTAAGATGGATTTATTAGACTTGGTTTCTTCACAAATGATGGTTTTATAGAGCAAGATGGTCAAACAGAGAACAAACAAAGATTTTGAAATATATGGAATGATTTCAAAATGGGTGAAGAGTAGTTAAGAATCCTTCAACCTATTTGAATAAGGGAACCTGAATTGATTACAAGTAAAGAGTAATTAAGTATTCTTTAAATAATAATCAAAGTGACAGAACTAGAAAATAGGAGCAATTAAGATTTCATTGTTTATTCTAATTCAGAAGAAAACATAGAGAATAATAAATTTTGAAGACAGAGTGCAATCAATCATATTCTGAATTACTCTTTTTTTTTATCATTCGGATGTGAAACAAAGATGATATAATAAACAAGGAAAAATTTAACACATAAGGTATAGAGGACTTATTGATCCGGTGTTTGATTCAAGAAATCTGTAAAAAGTCCTTTGCCTCAATTCTTTATCCAGCAAGCCACACAAAAGTTTGATCCAATTAGCACTTTATTCCAAAAAATCTGTATTATAGCAATGTATATGAATCCACCTTCAATACTCCAATTGAGGGAATATTTATACAAAATATTTTACAAAATATCTCATAACAAAGTGAGATATATTCTAGTGATGACTAATCAATTTTTACAAGAAAATAGAGACAACTAGTCTCGAAGATAGGAGGAAAGCAAACTGATGTTGTGCTGTTCCTATTTGTGCTGAGTGTTTTGGAGGCATGCCCTTTTATTTGGCTTGTTGCTGTCTTCTTTAGTAATTTCATGCTAGCTGTCCTGTTTGACTGATAATCTTTACCTTCTCTGATACTCTTCGACCTGTTTTGACCCCCGTTCACCTTTATACATCTAACCATGGTAAATAACCCAAAATTTACCTTTTAATGAGGATAAATTTACAAAATTTCTAACATGTCTTCCCACCATTTTTTCTCTGGCAATTTGTGCTTCTGAAGTTTCCTTAGAGTTTCATCAGTCTCTGTATATATGAAAAAGTTACGCTGGATGGTGAATAAGTGTTTTACCTCATGTTCAATAAAAATAAGTTCTCTAAGCTGTCATAGAGAACTTGGCCTATGCTGAGTGCTTTCACTCCTGTTGTGCTTGTTGATGAGCTAGCTTGATTACCAGCATACTTATTCAATTTATCTACATAATCAATATGTTTCATTAATTTGTCATTAATGACCAAAGGACTTGGTAGCCCTTTACCCTGCAAAACTGTGAACTTCTCCATAAAAGAATTGACCTCCACCTGCATCTCTTGGCACCTTCTCTCTAAGTTCTACATCAAATTTCTCTTGCTAAGAACCCTTTTGATTTCGAAAATGGTGTCTGTCCTGTCAGAGATGCCAAGTTCTTCCAGTTGTTCTCTGTTTCTGTTATTCAAAAAATGTATAAGCCGATTGGCTTCATCTAGCATTTTACCCAACTGTGCTCTTGTCTGCTGAATTGCTCCATGGGTTGTTTTTATTAAGTCAATTTGTTCGTAGATCACTTGGATAGATGGCCACAAATCATTAATAGACTGAATGATGTTAGCCCAAAGGATTTTCTTAATTCCTGCCAGGGGCTTATCAAAAGTGAGCTCTTGTTCTAATGTTTTCACTTTACTTTCTAAGGCTTTAATCTCCCTAGTTTTTTTCCACAACACTTATTTTGGAGATATCATAATTTTTCTTTGCCTTAGCCAATTGCTCTTTTACCTATTTTAGCTCTGTAACTTGTAATCTCATTTCTTCCATGGCTTTTATTAATTCTTCTGTGCTTAAATTAGCACTGCTACCTGGTGTTATTCCTGTTGCTGATGTACATGTTGCAATTGTACCTGTGATTACCTCTGTTGTGACTGTTGGGACATTTGGAGCTAATGATGTTGTAAGTGTGGAGGGAACTGCAGTTGAGACTATGGGGATTACCTCAGGAGGTTGAGAGGTCGACTCTCCCTGCTTTTCCTTCAGTACTTTTCCTAATGCCTGCTCTGTATCATTCAATCTTTCATTAAGTTTCATGAGAAGCTCCATCATATCCTCTTCAAATTTTTGTTGTATAACTTCTGCAGTTTGTGGATGCCTTGAAGGAGTTAGCTTCAGCTATCTCTTCAAGGCAGCAATGTCCTCTTATTTCTTTTTAATTAGTGCCTTTGCCTTTAGCATCTTTGGGATCATGTCCCAATTCCATGATGATTTCTTCTAGTGATTTTATTATGTTATCCTGGCCAGAGAAGACGCTTTCTCCAAGTTTAATTGAGCAGTTGTATTGTCCAAGGAATTTTGTAACTTGTGGGCCAGCATTGCTTTGTCATTCAGTGTGGAATAGACCATTTCCCCAGTTTTCTTGTGAAGCTCAATCTGGTCCATAGGATGAATATCTTTGGCTAAGACCTCCAAGTTTGTTCTGATGTAATCGGCTGCTGACTGGGGTTGTTGTACCTTCTGCTTAAATTAACTCATCAACATTTTGCCTTCTTTAATGTCATAGGCTGACATTAATCTCTGTTGGTTTGTGGGGGCCATTTGCAAATACTGACTGTAAATTTGAAGTCTTACAGGATCATTTCTGGCTTTTATCTCTGTGAATATCTTCTTGATGTCTGAGGCTTGTTTGCTTTGTGGCCTGAGTGATGACACTTTTGTACTGTGTTGTCTTTGTAACTCTTGAATCTGTGAGCTAGCAAATGTTCCTCCCACAGTAAAAGTTTGTTGGCTAGTTATTTCTTCTCTCTAGATGTCTATTGTTTCTTCAATTATTTCCTCTTCTGACAGAGGGTTCAACCTTTGCCTCTTTTCTCCAGGCTATCCTGTGGGTCCACTGATAGGTGTGGTGGTTTCTATGTCTCTCTTTTTATGTCTTTCCTCATTTAGAGGAGTTTGCAATGTTGGACTTTTTGCTGCTTTAGTTTGGGTTGGAGGAATTTGCATTTGACTCTATTCTTTGGACATTCTAGGCTGATCTATCATTGTAGGTTGCTTTGTGGTCTCTATTTCTTTGCCTTTGGATGTAGCTGGTCTGTTAGTTTCCTATGGAGATTGTTGAGAAGTTCCAACAGAGGATGTACCAATTTCTGATCTTTGAGGTAGCTTGAATGGTACCTATCCAAAAGAGTCCAGGTCAAGGGTATTTTCAAGATCTCTCATAGTATTTTCAATTTTTTCCTGCTCACTAATTTCTTCTATTAGGGTTCCTTCTACCCATTCATCCTGATTTGCAAACTACTCAATTTCTAGGATCCTATGATGTATATAAACTGACAATCTGTTCTTTGTTCTTTTGTCACAGATAAAATTGTTGGGGTCATATGGCACCCACCAAAAACTCTTCCTTAATCTAAGGTGGTCTTCGAAAATCTTTTCAGCTTCTTGCCATGCATCTCTAGAATTGATGACAAAAGGGCCTAGCTGGTTCCTAACTCTAAGCTGAGCTTTCTTCTTTGCACTACAAAAATGGACTAAGTCTGCATTTATAATCTGTCTGAAATACTCTAGTGCAAACAATCTCATGGGCACATATTTGGGTAACTTGAAAGGGCAAAGTTTACCCCCATACATTCTAATTTCTGTGTGATTTTTGTACAGGTACCAGTCACCTATCCTGTATTGCTTTGAGAGCTGGAGAATTTTCTTCATGTTGCCACTGATCCTAGGAGGTGAAACTCCTATCAACAAAGAGGTTGCTGGATGCACAAATAAATCAATGAATTCATTATAAGTGTAAGGGGACTCTAGGGTTTTATGAAAGATTGAACTCCAAAAGATCACAAACCTTCGATTTCATTTTGAGTCCAATTTCCTGATGGGGAAAGAAAAGTTGTCTGGCTGATGATACAACAAAAGATGGTATATAAAAGATGTGTATTTCAAAACTCCTTCTCTTTCCAAATTCATGAACTGATCATGGATTTTGTTGCCAACGAAAGTGACATAGTCATACCTGACAACAGGGGGATGTCCTGGAGTAAATATCGATAATAGAACTAGGGTCATATCATCAACATATTCACTGGAATTAAATCCCATGATTAGGGATATCATGTCAACAATAAGTCTACCAGTTTCAGTGAAAAAAGTTTGTAGATAAGGAGGTGGACCTTTGGGTTGGTAGTTTGGTAACATGAAGGCTTGAACAATGCATTTTATTTCTGATTGAGATAGCTGAGGGGTCTTTTCAAGTAGATATCCCAGGGAAAGGGGAGCAGGGGGCTGAGTGGAATGGAATTGTATCATTTCATTGATGGATTTATCAGTTATGGGAAAAAGGGCAGTTTGGGATGGGGACAAAACTGGTCTATGGATAGGGTCATAGTTGGCACAACAATGATGAATTATCTCTGGGAAAACATGGACTGAAGGGAGGAAATACATGGGAGGGTTGGATTCCCATAGTCCAAAAATATCAGACTTATTCAGATGACTATCTCTAATTTGGCAGAAGATTTTGAGATGGTTACTATCACCAGATAAATATTTTATTTGAAAATCTTTGTCGGCTAGGGGTAGATAATCTAAGTCTTTATGGGGCACATTCATGAGCGTGACATTCAAGGCTATAGGGGCTTCCATATTTGGTTCTTGTGTATTCAAAATGGAATTCGGGCTTTCTATGGGAAAACAAACTAAACAACAGGTTTGGGGTCTTTTTTATGGCGGCTATAGATTGTTTTTAACTTGAATTTGACATTTTCTGGTAAAATTCTCAGTAGAAAACTGAAATTGCAGGGTTGCAAGGTAAACTGGGTAAATACATGGATTGAGGTAAACTGTGTAATTGCAGGTTGAATGACGTGCTGCAGAGCGCGATGCTGGAGTATCTTGGCCGGGTGGTGGGCTGAATGCTCGAACAGTCGATTGGATTTTATTTTGCATGGGAGCACAGTTTGCAGAGAATAATAGTGAAAATGACGTTTAGTTAGTTTTATTTAACAAAACTACGGTTGGCAGGTATTTTTGGCTTTATCGGGTGGATGACGTAAGCTGGATGTGACGTCTTGTCATTATGTGGAGGGTGGTAAGCGGTTTGATCACACCATTTTGGAGTCGGGCAGTTTTAGATGGAGGGCGAGCAAGCATATGGAACGGGCGACGTGTGGCAGATGTATGGCGGAAAACCACCTAGTGATTGCAAGTTAAAGCACGATCACCAAGGGGGCGTGATATCGCCATCAACTGTTAGATGAAAAGGCGATGATCAGATAGCTGACGGGCTTTGGAGATGGCGGGGAGTTATGCAGTGGGGCTCGGCACAATAAACAAAGTTTTAATCGTATCGGGGGCGTTTTTATTGGTTGGGGGATGGTTATTGATTAACCCAAATGGTTAATTAATTATGTATTTTGGTGAAGTGGGGAAGGTTATTAATAAATTCCAAATAAATTTATCAACCCCTGTTTAATAGCGTTTATGGTTATATTTAACCGGAGCGGGGATACATAATATTTTGGTGATTTATATGTAATTACATAATACGAGAAGGGTTAAAATTTATTTAGGAGTTATATAATAAATATGTTAATCGTTAACATGAAGTAAAATGAAAACAAGCACTAAGTAAATGTTAAATATTTACATTAAACTTAGGCTAAAGTGGGAAAATTGGTTTTCAGGTAATATTATGCATTTTCCTAAGTAAAATAGGATTTTTTTTTTTTTTTTTTTTTTTGTATGTTAAGACTAACCTAAGTACCCACGAGGGATTTGAACCGGTGATCTATCACAAGGAGTGCCTTAACAGCGCACCCATTCACCGTCAATCCAAAGCCCCGTGGGCCAAATAGGATTTTCACTTAGGTAAACTTTATGAAATGAAATGAATGACTAATGGATGGTTTTGAGTACTTAGGCTTTTAGATCATTGGGCCGAGAGTCCGGTCCCTCCAGAAGTTAGAGAAAGGCTCTGAGCCTCTTTGATTTTCAAAGACCTTAATACTTAGGGGAAATTAGTGAAATCTTTAGGGAAAAATGTGAATGGAAGTTAGTTATTTAACCTTGTCTTGCTTAAATTGCATCAAGTGAAATATCTGCCTTTTGCTTGTGATAAAGTAAAGATCAACACATTTAGAGACATAATTCATCACAAGTAATTATGCAACACCATCTACCTACCCTACCTACTTTAGCCTAACATTTTTTCTTCTTTATTTGGGTGCACTTAGACTGGAAAACCCTTATCAAATCATCCTTTTCTTTTACATGGCAAGCCTACCTAAGTCTACACTTATTACATCCAAGGGCTCAGATTAAACTATTGAGCTCCTTTTTATTTACTCTACCTATCTACTTATCTGCCAAGTTTAAACAATTTGGTCAGATTTTATTCTCTATCTCTAAAACATGAAATTCAAATATGAACTAGCCAAGCTTGAGCTGTTTGACTATTCATCAATTGTGGCATAAGTTAACAAGCTGCACACAATTGCTTATTACAGAAAATGAAAGTAGTAGCATTTAGACTTGCACACTTTCCTGGTCTATTTTTGTTTGGGGTTCATTTCTTTCACTTTTTTGACCATTTTCTTCTTTTTACCCTTCGATTTTTCTTTTAGGGTACACCCTCTTTACATCTTTTAATATTTTTTTTTATCTTTTTTATTTTTTGACAATATGGAAAACCTTTGCAACAGGAAAAGGTATGAACATATTATAGAGCTGATTAAGTCAATCATGAAATATGACACCTATTGGTATAGGAGCATAATAGACATTGTCAAAGAAAAAATTAGTATAGCACCAGTACTAGCATTGTCAGATCTTCAAAGGCCATTTGAGATTGAAACAAATGCTAGTGACTATGCCATGGGAGCAATGTTGATGCAATACGGTAAACCCATAGTTATCATTCTGAGACATTTAATTCTGTAGTAGTTAATTATCCCACATATGATAAAGAATTGTATGCATTAGTGCAGAGTGTGAAAAAGTGGAAACATTACCTAATGGGCAAAGAAACAATTATACATACTAATCATCAACCACTTCAATATTTTCACTCACAAACTAAATTGCAGCAATCAAGACACTATAGGTGGATGGGTTTTCTACAATAGTTTCATCTTGTCATCGGATATGAGAAAGGCATACACAATAAGGTTGCAGATATGTTATCCGGACCAATCATAAATGTATCTACTATACTTAAGCATAACTCAGTATTGCATGAAAGCTACATTGAACAATATACTCAAGATGTGGATTTTAAAGATGTATATGCAACTTTAATTCATGGAAAACAAGTAGAAGAATTCAACTATCATGTTAAGGACAAACTCTTATATCATTTGGGAAAGTTATGCATTTCTCAAACTGAAATGGTTAACATAATCTGAGAAGCACATGCTTCTCTAATATCATGTCATTTTGGTGTAAGTAAAATAGTTGCACATCTGCAAAGATTCTGTTATTGGCCAAGAATGCATGAAACGGTTTCTAGATATATTAAAGGGTGTACCATGTGTGCTAAAAGCAAGCCCAGAAATAGAAAATTAGGCTTGTACCCTCCATTTCTAGTTCCTTCTCGTCCTTGGGAAAGTGTTTCCATGGACTTTGTTGGGGGATTGCAAATCTAGAAAAGGTCATGACTATTTATATGTTATTGTGGACAGGTTCAACAAAATGTGTATTTTAATATCTTGTAACAAGCATATTACAGCTAAAAAAACAATGAAGTTGTTCTTTCAGCATGTCTAGGTTCATTTTGGGTTACTCACTTCCATTGTATCTAATCGATATTCCCGATTTGTTAGGAAATTTTGGTCAAGTCTGTGGGAATTAATGGACACCAGACTGAAGAAAAGCATAGCCTTTCATCCTCAAATAGATGGCCAAACAGAGGTGGTCAACAGGACAGTGATCCAGTTGCTTAGGGATTATTGCAGCAAGCATCCCATGCTTTGGGATGAACATTTGTGTTATGTGCAACATGATTACAACCGTGCTAAACATTCTTCTACACAAAGATCTCCTTTTGAGACATGTTTTGGTTTTACACCAAAGTCTCCCTTGGATTTTGTCTTTATTAAAGACATAACAATTGATGGACACAATGATGTGGACAAAGCAACCAAGTTCATTGAACAGATCCAAGAAATTCACCAGGCAATGCAAGATCAACTGGAACAAAGATAGGCCAAGTACAAGGCAAGGCATGATAATCATCAAATTGAACATAGATTCCAAGATGGTGATCGAGTCTAGCTGTACATCAGCAAAGACATAATGCAAGGTGAGGGAAAGAAGATGAAGACAATAAGGTATGGGCCTTTCAAGATACATGAGAAAATTGGTGAGGATGATTTTAACCTTGATTTTCCAACCTACATGCACATCTATTCAGTGGTTAATATAGAAATTTTGACACCTTTTGCACCTTCATTGATTGAAGATCCCAAAGAGAAAAGTCATTTTCCTTTTATTGATGATCTGTTGCTTGAATATCTCAATGAGTTGTAGGAAGATATAGTTCTAGACAGGAAGGTGAGAACTATGCGCAGAGGGGATATTGAGTACCTCAGAATTGGACAGAAATATTCAAAACCCAGCAGTGCATGATGGATGGAAATTGGACAAGTGAGGAAGTTGTATCCTCACTTGATTTGATGCTTAAAAACTAACTTTTGGTGGCCGAAAAGCTTTTTCAGTGGGAAGGCGTGATCCAAATGGATCCTAGAAACCCTCTAAGTCTTCAAAAATCAAAACAATCGCAAAAGGATGCATTCTTAGAACAATCAGATTACACTATCAAGAGGCAAAAACATGGAGAAAACAGTGAAAACATGCTTATCGAACACTTAAAACAACTTTGTATCAGAGCCATCGGATCTGGCCGACCAATGGTCTAGATCCGATCGGAAAATCACAATCAGTGGTGGCAGGTGGAGGAAATCGAAGCACATCATATGGAACTTGTGATAGCGATCAATGGATTCAATGAGGACTGTCGATCAAGTGCGCAGATCGATAGCCCAACTTGCATCACAGTATCGCAATCGACAAATACAAAGGAGCGCTTACAACGTCCCAGGGTATGTGCGATATGCAATTGCAATCAATCGCATCGGCACATTACAATGGAGCAGGGCCAATATACATATGGCTTGCGACAGCTAGACCCGATGGAGTTATAGATGATATTCTATATATTTTGAAATCCAGAAAGCAGCAATTTCCTTTATATTTTGCATTTCTGCCAAATGAATGGATTACAAAGCAAATGTACCCGATGAGATGAAACCGGACCCGAAAGGGTTCGTTAATGAAAATATATATTGTTTCAAGTCTGATATGAGCGGGCTTCAAATTTTAATGTATTTTAAATATAAAAGGGAAATCACGATACAAGCGGGATTTCGAGTGGGCCAAAGGCGGTAAGTGGTTTGGGATGGGCTTCACCCAATCCCATACACTGGCTGCCATGTGTCCAGGCTAAGGAGAGAGAAAACCACCATTATCGGGTGGTTAACCCCCCATGAAAGAGCCGCCCGAAATGAACCATAGCTGTTAGATCCAGATCTCCCAGATAAATGGTGGAGATGCGATGCGATTAAAAGGAAGACCCGATAGGAGTTATAAGGTAGAATTGATAACATTTCAAATCCGATAAACGAAAGTTTGGCATTTTTCACAGTTTTTAGTGTATTTCTATGTGAACATAGAGAACATTGTTTCTAGGGATTTCAAAGACCCAATGACCCATTCTCTTACAGAACAGATGGCCACCATCCCTGAAAGCATTTAGCAATGATTGCTAAAGCTCAGAGGGGGATCTGAGCGGACAGAGGCCGGGAAGCCAAAGAACCCGAGAAGGATAAATGAACAGACAATGCATATTAGCTTTAAAGCTATAGACTACCAGAAACAGAGACAAGCAGTGTTGAGACAAAGAGCAAACAGAGACATAGATTTAGTGAGGAGAGTCTGTGTACTCAGAAAGACTTGGGGGATCCAAGTAAAGCCTTGTTGCTTTTTATCTATTGTGTGAGACTCAAATTGAGCTCACTTCTATAAAAATATATTTTCGAAGACATAATAGAGAGGTCACCACTGAAGGCTGGACCAAGAGACATAGCCTAGGAGTGTTGGGTGAACTCCATATTAAACTTGTGTGTTTATGTGTGTTGTCTATTATGTTTCTTTAACTCCTTCATTGTCTATGTATTTCACAATCTTATTGATCTATTGTACAAATTAACATAGGCAAATCCATGCACATGAATATATAATACCTTAATAATTGTCCAAGATCTCATTTTCAGATCAAAAAGACAACAAGAGATACAAGAGCATACATAGTATAATTCAAACATAAACTACATGAGAGATCAAGGAGCATAATTCTAAATGAATAAATATTTAGAAATTTATTGAAGGTAAACACTAGATGTATATATTAATGAATAAAAAAAGGAAGCAGACAACCAATTCAATCCCTAGCTTCCCTAATTTTTTCCTTTGCAATTCAATCCTATTATTATTCAAATTAATGATGCACTGACCCAACCTTCTAATAGTCACTTCACTAAAAAGACAATTCCAAGGAACCGATGTTAACATATTGTTGTAACTATCTTTGGTGTCTTTGAAAGCATCACATTCCAAAATGAAATGTTTTTTTGATTCCACTGCCCCTAACGTGCAAAACGTACACACCCATTCTTTCCAAGCTTCTTTAGGCCTTCCATCGACCTGTTTCGCACCATAGTTGATGCGAGTTAATTCTTAATTGAGAAATAAGAATCTTTTCTCTACATGGAATGCTAACTCCAATGTACTCTTTTTGTTGGAGATCACAAGTGGGATTGAATTCTTGAACATAGTATTTCTTCTTTCTACCCAACTCTTTTCCCCATATACACTCATGAAACTTCTCCATAACAAAACTCTTTAAATCATTGTTGTTTGTGGGACATGTATTGAGGTAAATATTCCGTTTTTGCATCCATTTGTTGTTTTGTCTCATCCATGATTTCTTTCTTTCACTTATTCCTTTATTGAAGATAGCTTTAGGCCATCTACCTTCCCCCATTTGTTCAATTCTTTGAAGATATACTATGAGACTCACCATAACAATTGCTTCGATGGAATTTTCTCCTGTTTCACTCAGCATTATCTCATAGGAAACCGAACCTTTTATTTTAAACTTGCTCATGATCAAGCGCTTTTGTATTTTTTCAATTTTCTTCTATTTTGAGACAGGGATGATGCTAGCCCAAAATTCACACCCATATAAAACCATTGGACAAACTAGAAGCCCAAAAAGAACTTTAATTGTTTTCCAATCCCATAACTCTCTCTCTCTAAATCTGTTTTGAAGAGCATATAATGCTTTCTACCCTCCTAAAATTTTCTTCTTTATGCAGTGCTCCCAATTAAGCTCGTTGTTGAAATCAATCCCGAGGTACCTGTATTCATTTACTTCTTCAAGAATGTTGCCTTCAAAGAAGAACGTATGCTACCTTTGCTTCCTTTTATTTGAGAAAATCATTGTTTTGGTCTTTTTTGAATTTATACTTCTGTGATCCATAATAGTTATAACAACATCTTTCAATAAAAATCACATAATATATATTCTCATCCACACGTTTCAAACCAACCAGTGTGGTTCATCTCTAGGACAAGATGAGAAACCAAATCCAGGCATTGAGATAAATAGATGTAGAGAGGTGCTAACTAGCCATTAGGGGGTAATAGCTAGTTTGACTAAGGGCAGAAATTAGAAAAGGTTTTGACCAAAAAGGATAAAGGAATCCAATTAAAGAATTTTAAAAATCATTTTGAAAAAATAATATTATAAAAAGTTATAATATGTTAATAAAATAACTAATTAAAGCTTTTTATAACCCCTCATAACTATATTAATGAATATTATTATAAATAATATTCTAAAAAGTATTAAAGGTTTAATCTATTCATATAATAATAAATAATTTTAGAGAGTCATAAATTAGATAATATTAATGAAAATTATTATATATGATATTCTAAAAAGTATTAATGGTTTAATCCTATTCATATATCCAAATATAAAAATAATGTTAGAGAGTTATAAACTAATCAATACGGGGATTAACCAATAATAATATTATAAAATATAAATAATATTAAAAATAAATAAATTTGTTTAGGGGAATAACAAATAATAAGATAAATAGTAATAATATTAAAAAAAAAATCTATAAATCAATAAATTTTTAGGAAGAAAGCACAGGAATCCAGCATTTGTTGATACTCAAGCCATCATCTCTATTTAAATTAACAAGTCTCTTTTCAATTTCTAAGGCTTCCCTAAATTTACAATGATGAAAATGGTCAATCCTCGCCATGCTTGATGTCGGCAGCATGTTCACAAATCCTTTGGTTTATGGATTGACCAGTCTCACCAATATAAGGAGTTCCACTAGAATGAGGAATGATGTAAACACCCTTCCCATCCTTGGGGTCAATCAGGTCCTTAACAAAATCAAGAGAACTTCAGATAGTGTTAAGGGGTCTAAAAGAAGAATGAATCTTATGTTTCCTCAATATCCTAGCGATTTTATCTGTGGTACCTTGAGTAAAAGGAGGATGAATAGCATAATACTAATCCTTGGGGTCAATTTTACTCTTAGGACCTTGTTTAGCAGTTAGAAAATCCTTAAGACCTTATGACCTAATATAACCATTCTTATTAAAAACTTTTAGGAGGTGGGTTTCCTCGTCTTCAAGGTGATTTTCGTTAGAAACTCGCAACACCCAAGTGGCTAAGGTGTTGAGAATGCCTAGTTTTTGAGTAGAAAAATGATGGGAACTAGCATGGAGATATTGCTCCGTGTGAGTTTTCTTCCAAAAAACTTGATGAGAAAAAGAACTGTCATCCTTCTTTGAGATAAGAACATCAAGAAAAGGCGGGCTACCATCAATTTTGAATTCAATGGTGAACTTTATGTGACTCAATTGACTATTAAGATGATGATAAAACAACTCCAACTTCTATTTACCATGAGACTAGACGACAGATGTGTCATCCACAAACCTTTTTCCAAAGTTTGGGTTGGTAAAGAGCCAAAGACAAGGATTTGGATTCAGAATGCTCCATGAAGAGATTCACCACAATGGGGGAAAGGGGAGAACCCATAGCCACACCATAGGTTTTCTCATAGAATTCACCCTCGAAACTAAAGAAAGTAGAGGTGAGGTACATCTTAACTAAAAAATCAGAATTGAGATCAGTGATGCGATTGATAACATCAATGGCCTCATTAATGGGGATATTAGTGGATAAGGAGATGACATCAAAACTCACCAGCTGATCCTCAAGGTTAAATCTAAAATCCTTTAACTCGTCAACGAAGGAAGATGAATCTTTAACAAAAGATTTAGTCCAACTAACGAGGGGTTTGAGCTTATTAGCAAGAAATTTCGTTAAAAGATAAGTAGGCCCACCAATAGTATTGACAATGGGGTGAAGAGGGACCCCTTCCTTATGGATATTGGGGAGACCATATATCCTGCGAGTAAGAGGGTTTCCTGTGATAAGATTATTGCTAATGGAGCTAACATAATTATATTTTGGTCTTAATGGTATTGACTTGCATCCCCACTACTTTGCAAAACTGCTCAAGGGCATACAGGTGCATCTGCAATCCCTGGGCTGATTTAGCAATAAATACAAGGTCATTAGCATATAAAATAAGCTTTATCACAAACTCCCTCAACCAAACACCATCCCCACCTTGCAGATTTATCCACTCTTCCAATTTATCAATATGTAAACCAAAAAGAGTAGGGGATAAAGGGAATCCTTTCTTGACTTCGATGTCACTTCTAAAGCTTTCTGAAATGCCTACTGAAGTTCTAATTTTGACTCTCACCACTTCATAAAGCTTATGGACAACAACTCTATAATGTAAAGGAATTTCAAGTTCTTCCATTCTACTCCATAACTTATCTCTAGGGACTATGTCAAATGCCTTTCTAAAGTCAACAAAGCAGAAAAATACTTCTTCTTTTGCCTCCCAAACCTTTTCAATAATGTGTCTCAATGTGATACCATGATCTAGAATTTTTTGGCCTAAAACCTACTTATCATTTTTCCCTCTTTTCTTTGACTTCCACTGACTTACTGATTCGAATTTCTACCATGATCCTGAAGAGCTTTGCAAAAAAAGGATTGATCATAATGGTTCTATAGTTGGAAGGATTATTAATGTCTCCAATTTTATAAAGGGGTATTGCTAGACTCGTTGTCCAATCTCTTTGGAATCCTTCTCGACTAATGTTGTTGAATATTCCCATGATGTGTGGTGCAAGAATGTTCATTCCCCACTTTAGATATTCTACTTGAATTTCAATCAAGTCCTTTGCCTTTCTTATTTTCAACTTCTTAATTCTTGTTTGTACTTCCTGTAATGTGAAAATATTTGTAGTTGTGTTGACCTTGGGAGGAGGCTCCTCCTTTGACTCTTTTCATAGAGTTGTCTTGCATAGTCAAACCATTAATTGACTGTAATATTATTTTCAATTATCTTCTTCCTTGGTTGAAGTTCCTACCAAAAAAGATTTGGGTTGTTCTTTCCTAGATATATTAACCCTTCTCGCCTTATTTTTATGAGCTCATCTTTCTTCCTTTTTAAAATCATCTTATATAACTTTACATTCATCTTCTCCTCACCTACTTTTATCAAGGTTTTCCTTTCCATTTTGCATTCCTCATCAAACCAAGCATTTACAGGAAAACAATTTGATTCATATTTCTTATTTTTTTCTCTTATGCACTTCTCAAAAGCACTCTGAATTATATTTGTTAACTCATGACTATTGAGGCTTTGGTAACCACTCTTCCCCTTCCGAATTGATCTCTCTAACATTGTTTTGAAGATAGTGCAATTTTCTTGTGTTAGAAGAATTCTGCCCCTTGATATGGATTGTCAAGAACATTGGATTTTCCTCCTATGTCAACTTTTTTCTAACCAAGATAACTTCATATAAATTGGGCTATGGTCTGATTTTAAGTCCCACATATGCTCTCCAACCTTAACTTCATATATCCTTTCTGTCAAGCTTCATGAACAAATAACGTAGTCAACCATACTTGCCCCATTGTATGTGTTGAAAGTGAACTTCCCAGACCTTTTCCATTTATCTATACCATTGAAGATAATTAAGTTGAAAGCACCACACAATGTGATAAACTCCTCTCCAAAATGATTGATAACTTTCTCATCTTCTGAACATCTCAACCATTGGGGATTCTCCTCTTCAATGAGCCAGATAAGATTGTGATCCTCTTTGCAAGAAAACATACTAGCCTGTTGATTTGTTGTTCTAGCATTGAATCTCCCACTAAAATAACTTCTCCCTATTGAGAATACACAACAATATCCTGCTTTAAAGTTGCATATGGGTATTTTCTATCTATTCCCTTATTTTTGTAAGTTTTTGAGACTTGAGGTGCAAAATAACATGCTACAATTCTTATGTGGTTCTTATTCTCTGTTATTTTGAACCATAAATATTGTTTATTTGTATCTTATTTCACAAACTACATGTGACGACCTTATTTTTCTTTCACTAAAACCAGTATTCCTCCATACCCTTTGTCATTTTCCATTGCTTTGTTCCAAACTGCTAATTTCAAATAACCATCAAACATAGGAGTTTTACAACCACCATGCTCATGAGTTTTTGTGAAACAAATTATGTCTCTACCTTATGTAGTAGGCCTTATACCAGGTCTCCTCCTCCAAGGGTACCCTCTACAATTCCAACAAACTAGGCTTCACAAGACTCAAATTTGAGTCTTCACCCTTTTTCATCCATGTTGATCCTGTTGTTTTCATCCCCATTATAGAATTAACTACTTTTTATTTATTGTCAAATTGTTTCCCTGCTTTGTCACGAGACCCAAACATTGCAATAATTTCTTTACCAATGTACAACCATACTCTTTTCCCTTCATTTCTTGCTTCTCTAATTTTCTTCACTTCTTCTCTTCTCCCCCCTTGTTGTTTGCTAGTTAGATCTTCATCTAAGAAGAAGAGTGATACTTTCAAGAGTTTCCTTTTCCTTAGGAGATAGTGTTTGTCTTGCACACTTGTTGTGATAACTTTTATGGGTCGATGCCTCTCTTCACATATTTTTCCCACCCTTCTTGCTTGAAAATTTTTTCCTTTCCAATGAAATTTCTCTTTCAAGAAGTCTCTTTTCAAAATGAGAGTGCTTTCGTTCTTTCGATAGTCTCTTATTCCTCATATAACAAATTTTGCTTCCCTATCTTTTCTATTTTTGTGTTCTCTTTCCTGTGCTCTACGAGCACTTACATCTTCTTTTTCCTCCATCCTTTTGAAACCATTAGTGTCCTCAGATCTAGTTTTGATTTATTTTGGAATGTTTGTCCTCGTGATCTCTTGTTCCTTTTCTTGGAAATGACTACCTGTTGAGATATTTGTGTATCCACCTTAGTTGTTTTAGAGATTATCACTTCCTTTTTGGTTGCCATTGATTCTTTCATGGTTTGCCATGTTATCTTCATGTTTTCCCATTCTTGTTTTCCTGTCACCAAAGTATCTTGTAGAATTGTTACTTTCTCTTTTAGAATCCTATTAACTTCCATTAAAGATTGATTTTCAAGTGTAATATCTGAAATTTTGTGGTCCCTTTCTTGTTCTTTGGCTTTCAAAATTTCCAGCCTTGCCTTGGTCTTCATCAGTTCTTGGACATAGAGATTTGAAAACCAAGTAAGAGGTGTAGATGTGGAACTATAAAAGGTTGACTCTTGTTTCTTTCTACTACTCTTATTAGTGTTTTTCTTATTTGTTTTCATTTTCTGGGACTGTTTCTTTCTCCTTTGTTCCCATTTAAAGTGAGAAAGCCTGCAGTTTAAAATGCACCGATATTATTTTTCATTTACCCAAATCCACTTCACTGTTTTTTTTGCTGAAGCAAATTTGACTTGGCCTAAGTGATTTGTTTCCACAAAATATGAGATTTCCTTGCCATTGTTTTCCATTTTAGGATGAGGCCCCCTGTAAAACCGTATCTTTCAAATGACCACTTGATTTTTTGGTTGAACAAATGTAAACTGATAGAGTTGATCCTGATGGATATGTGTCCACCCTCCAATTCTTCTTGGACCCCCACCATTATTTCTTTCAGTTTTTCAATTTCCTTAATTGTAGCACAGTTTACTATTTTTAGCAGTTTTTCGGCTCCTAAACTTCCAAAGTTGTTTTGGGTCCCTAAACAATGTTTTTTTGGCAATTTACCACCGTCAACTTTTTCTAGGTCATTGTTTTGTCGTAATTCTTGGAGAGGTATTTTCAACAGGATATCATGCGTGTCAAATGGAGATAATATGACCAAGTCATGACCCCAGGAAATTGGCTACCCAACTAACCCCAATGGGGCCCATAAACTCTTAGTGTTACATCTCCTCCGGTTAGGGTTTTGATTGTTTAAGGTTTGCTCTTATTGTTCAATAATAAAAAGGCCCTTGAGCCTCATTGTAACGTAGTTCAAAGGCTTGTAGCCATCACATATCTTCTCAGAGATAAGTTATCATTGCCGAGATAGTCTCATTTCCATATTGTTTGTAAGCATATTTCATTATTTGATATTAATCAAAGCAAGTATTATTTCGGTCGCATCTCTGTATTTATGGTTATATCTATAATTTGTTGCGTCATGTTTAAATTCAGATCAATGGTATCAAAGTGGTCTGCTCTTTCTCAGTTTTTCTTTGCATGTCCCCAATGAGGTCAAGATATATGGAGTTAGGGCTTGAACTGGTCAAACATTTGCAAGACCAGCCTCAGAAATCTTGACGGCCTCGCATGGCAGATGAAAACAAAGACGAGGGAGCAAGAGATCCTATCAAAATCTTTCTCGAAGAAGCCCTCGAGCAACAAAGGAATGCGATGATGGACAACTTTTCCCAAATCCTTCGGCAGCTACCCAGGGGCGACGCATCTACTTTCAATAGCTACTTTGAAAATGCCACACCCTTTAAGGTCAAGTTAATTTTGAAATCCCAATATTTGAGGATCAAATAGATGCATACACTATAGACAAATGGTTGAATCTACTAGAAGGATATTTTTCTTTTCATGATTTTTCCAACTGAGAAAAGATTACTTTTTCTCTTCTCAAAGCCACCCCCCACGTCAAGGACTGGTGGGAAACTATTGTGAATAGAACGATGAAAGTACAAACTCACTGTTTTAAGATGCTCCCACTTAGAATTAATTCTGAGGCGCCATCAAGGAGCAATACTACCCTTTCAGGAGCTACGAGGACAAATACATAAAATGGACCATGCTGCGAAAGGGAAGGGACCAAGATGTGCCCGAGTTTACCAATTCTTTTCATACCCTTCGCACGAAGTTTGGTATCAAGGTTTTTGAGAAACATTTGGCACTCAAGTACCATGATTAACTACATAGATATATCCAGGATGAGTTGGAGTTCCTACACATCTCCTCGCTCAACACGTCATACCAATACACTGTCAAGATCGAGCAGAAGTTTAAATAGAAGAAGCGAGACTTTGGATCCATGAATCTGAAGCAAAGGAAAGGCTTCCCCAAACCATAGAACCAAGGAAAAATCCAAGATGGTTTGACCCAAGAAAACCCATTGAAGCTGCAAGGAAATAACACCACCACAAAGTCAAAGAAGGGCACATGAAAGTGGTTTTAGTTCCACAAGAGCCCCACTCATAGCACAAGTAAGTGTCGGGAGAAGCAGTCACTGGTGGTCGTTTTGAAGGCCTCGGAATCAGATGCATGTTCCGACTCTGAGTCAAAACCCGGCAAAAGGAATGGAAAAGGGAAGAAGATCATTGATACAGAGCCCAACACCATTGTTTCCACCGCTAAGATCCATAAGAAGGAGCTTGGAGATCTAGAGGAGGGGGGCATATTTTCCACTCACAAATGTGGGTGAAGGGTTCGCTGTTGCAATTCATCATTGACAGTGGAAGCCAAAAGAACCTCATTTTAGTAGAGGTTTTGAAGCAGCTGGGACTACCAACCATACCGCACCTGCAATCGTACAACATCGAATGGCTTCACCAAGGATGAGATCTTCGAGTCTGCTAGTAGTGTTACCTTCCCTACAACATCAAGCCTTTCACAGATGATGTATTGTGTTATGTTGCACCTCTTCATGTTTGTGATGTATTATTAGGCCAACCATACTTGTGGAAACGACATGTTATGTATGAGTCAAGGCCTTGCGATGTTATTATTTCTTTGTTTAATACATTATACAAGATACGAAGGTAGCCCCATCTACCACCACTTCTTTGATCTCTGCTAAGAAAGGTAGTAAGATCATCTCCCAGACTAGGAAATTTATTTTCTTTCTAGGTCTCTCTCAAAGTAAGGGTGGGATCGCAACCACATCCATGGCCCTGGGGAAGGGATCCTCCACGCAGCAAAATCATGTGGATACAATCATGAAAGGATACAGGGACATCTTCTCCTCACTAACACAGGTATTGTTACACTGTCAGGTCAAGAATTCATTCGATTTGACTCTTGGAGCACATCTACCCAACGGGCCGCTATATCACCGCTCCATTCTGAAAAATGCCAAGTACAAGTAGTGACATTATCAACATCAGGTGTCTCACAAGTTTTAGGTGGGTGACAAAGATTGGTTGCATTTGCAAAAACAATGCCTTAGCAGAGCCCATTGGAAGCTCAGACCACTCCAATATGGTCCTTACACCATTAACAAAGATGTGGGAAATAATGCTTTGAAGTGCACCATTCTCCCATTCCTTGGCTTTCACTGAGTGTTCAATGTGGATCGCCCTCGACCATGCTTCCCACCATTTCTGGACACATCAGAGATTGCAAAATAGATCATTATGGACCAAGTTCAGCAGAAGTTTCCCCATCTCATGGAGGCACTCAAAGCAATGGGGACCATTGCTTCCTAAGGGGGAGGAATGATCCAGGTGGATATTGGTGGCTACCCATCAATTCCACTTGGAATCCCACCATTGTTTCTTTCATTTTTTTAGTTTCCTTAATTGTAGCAAAATTTACTATTTTTAGGAGTTTTTCGAGTTCTAATCTTCCGGAGCCGTTTTGAGGCCCTAAACGACTTTTTTTTTGGCAATATACCGCCAATGACTTTTGCTAGGTCATTTTTTTGTCGTAGTGCTCGAAGAGATATTTCCAATGGGATATCATGTGCATCAAACGGAGATAATATGACCAATTCATGACCCGGGGAAGTTGGTTGCCCAACTAACCCCAATGGGGCCCATAAACTCTTGGTGTTACACCTCCTCAGGTTAGGGTTTTGGTTATTTAGGGTTTTCTCTTATTGTTCAATATAAAAAGGCCCTTGAGCCTCATTGTAATGCATTTCAAAGGCATGTTTCCACCACATCTCTTCTCATAGATAAGCTACCATTGCCGAGCTAGTCTCATTTCCATACTATTTGTAAGCATATTTCATTATTTGATATTAATCAAACGAAGTATTGTTTCTGCTTCATCTCTGTATTTATGGTTATATCTATGATTTGTTGCATTCATGTTTAAATTCAAATCAATAGTAGATCGAATATACTAGCGTTTGTAGAGCTCACCTTAGTGTACAATAGGTAAATGTCTTCCCAGAAATCAGCTCTTGCCCACTAAAAGAAGTTCTTGCAGTTGCCCACTGATATATTTGTATATGTGTTATAGACATATTTGGGCACTGCAACCCCAATCTTATATGTCAATAAACCAAGGGCTCTTTAACCCCTAAAAGTGTTGTTTCATACTCTAAAGAATCATGGTCAACTGATTACATCATTCCCCAGAAGTTCCACCTGAAAAACCACTCAGAACTGGCCAAACCTGGACCATACTAACTATTCCACTGTCAAGGTGCAATGCATACTGACTCCTACACTAGCCAAGTGCGATGCATACTGAAGAGGCCCTCTGTGGGGTGTGATGAGCAAGAATGGACAAATGTTTGAGATAGTTTGCTAAGTGGATACTCATGGAATCTTCTAGAAACTTCTCCTATGACACTTGCCTCTCTGAATTCACCCAGGGATGAGTAAGAGATCCAAGAAATCTCCAAGTGGAACCAAG
>APFE030312406.1:135007-156737 GCA_000404065.3 Pinus taeda
ATTCATATTCAAGTGTTCTCATATAATGAAAAATTTCAAATAATAACTCCTTTCTTAGGACACAAATGATGTTACATACTACATAATTTCATCATGTTATGGATTTCACATAATTTTTGGTTGCCTACTATGAAATCATGTTACAAGGCAAGTCATTTTTTTCTTGTGTTTTTTATACATAGATAACTAAGGATGATTTAGTGAGATTCATGAAGTTAGTCTGGCTCACATTTGGCATTTTCATTTGAGACCTACTAGCAATTAAAAATTGTGAGTATGGTTCGAATATATGTCAAACTTGGGTTGATATGACTTGCTTTTCTTGAAGTGCAAAGTAAAACATGGGAGTTGAATCAAAGTTATAAGACTCTAGTAGGACTACCTTTAGTTTCAAGGCATGTAATATAATATTTTATTAACATATTTTCCTTGATATTGCAATGGCAATCCATGACATTGCAATAAGAACTAGGTAAAATTCATAGGTTTTAGGCATTATTACTTTTAGAATTTGTTGGAGTATTAAATAGTACTATTCAAATTACGAGATATCTACTGCTCTAAGGCTTCATAAATTTATAGAGTATTATTAATTATAAGAGATCAAAGAAAGGGGAAAAATTTTGTACTATTTCCAATTTTTTAGTTTTTGTGCAACTTAGTCTACCCATTCCCTCTCATCAAAGAGGGAAAATTTGACAAAAGGTAGCCTATTCTCTTGTCTTTACTCCACCAAATGTCCAACTTCACATCTTATATTTTGTATAAAACCTTTCGAGTTCTTTTAGGTGGTAACTTGTGTCTGAATGTTTGTAATAACTAAATTTGGAAGTTGTATACTAGTTTTTGCGAACTATAATCATCCTTGGTCCTTTATCTATATCACTCTCTATATTTTATTAATAATATTTAGTTTCTTATTATATTTATATCACTCTCTATATTTTCCTAATAATATTTAGTAATTTTTCACCTCTAGCTTTTGAATTCAATAATAGCTTCACTTAGGTCATCAATTGTCTTGAAGATAATTTTACATAGATAGGTCAGTGGATGTTTTGGTATTGAGATTCTAGTACCTATTTTTGGTTTTAGTCTTAATGTGATAAATTGAAATATATATTTTGAGAAGCTATTGGATTTAGTATGTCGTCCATGGGATTTCAAACCGACCATTTCCAATGTTGAGATTTGTATTCAAAAACATGTTGAATGCATTTGGTTTTCATTAAATGGGTTACACTTGGTATATAATGAACACATTTGTAGAGGAGATCAAGCCTCTGGATGCCTATCCATAGGTTTTGTTGATTATTTTTTAATTAGTGAGAGTGTCAATGATGCATTTCATGGGGAAAATTATGGTATCGGTTAAATTAGTATAGCTATTGCATAACACCACAATTAGAATGTATCCAAAAGATTTGAAATTCAGTTTCTTCACATTAAGTTACTCTTCTTTGTCATTCAACCATAGGCCAATGGATAATTTTTCTAAGAAAAAGTTCTATAATATAGTCTTTGACTCAAAAAAGGCACCAAGATAAGCTTATCTTAATTTTTTAGCATTTAACATAGTGTTTTGTCCTCAACTAACAAACTTAATGGTCTTCAATGGTCCATGGATGTCCTTGGTTTCAAGAATATGCATGAATGAATTGGGAAATTTGCATGAAATTTCCCATTTCCCAATTTGCATGAAATTTGTTCGGTCTATGAGATCAAAGAATGATTTTACTATTTTAGTTTCTTCTATTCATATTTGAGTGGGCATCATGATCTAAGGAAACACTTATGGGAAGAAACCCATAGGGAATATTCTAGGTCAACTCAAAAATAGTGATTGGACGTTGTGATATTTAGATGTAAAGAATGCCATGAGCATGGTCATGTGGTACTCGAATTCAAGAATCTTTTAAGTAAAAAAAGAAAAAGGTTTTTGAAGAAAATTTTCTAATCTGAAAATGTCATCATGAAGACAAGTATAAAAAGGAGTAAGCCAAGTCGGATAAGACTTAAAAAACACCACCAAATTTTACACTTCTTAATGAAAGAAAAGATCCAAAAGGGTTCCTTTTTGCTGTTTTTCCCTTTTAGAGTGTTTAATAAACAAAGTAATTTGGGTTTCAGTGGTTTATTTTCATTATAGATCACTATTATTGTAGAAGAAATGAACTTGTAGGCCAAACGAAAGTATTGTTGTATGGAGGCTAAGTTTATTGAATCTTCCATGTAGTTATATATTTATACGCTAAAAACATACTTTATATATTTAAACATAAAAAAATGAAATATTAGACATATATTTTAGACTAGGATGGTTGATCAATAGTTACATATTTTATGTTTGGTTTCAATACTAATTCATAATACTTTCATATATCTTCATTGCAAGCTTATAATATAGCTCCCATATATTTAAGAATGATGTTTTTGTGTTTGTGGAAAAGGGAACAGAGTAGAGTTTAGCATACATAAATATTCTAAACACCCACTAAGTTTATTGGCCAATGATTGCATTCTCTAGCCCCATTCTAGGAACTCATTACTATGACAAAATGTTCATAGGAATTGCTTCTCAACATTTCCTTTGTTTGATCTCTATATAATCCATGATAAACATATGCACCATTTATTTTGATCCAAAGAATCTATGAATTTATAAATATCTCTAGAAAGTATTTAATCAGGGACGATAAAGCTAGACAACTTCCTTGTTAATTAAGCATTATCAATTGAGTATTTTTTTCTTAAGGGGGCTTGGACCCAGGTTCATAGTTAGTTGTGCTAACCAACAAAACCCTACACTACTATCCCTTTCGGAAATAACCTGCGTAGCGCAAACTGTAGTCTCACCCAAGGTAGTATTAGGGGATGCTAGAACCAGGTTTCTGCATCCAAAGGACTATGTGATATGTTTATGTTACTCTTATGGATTTATTCCAAGCTTCATGAACCCTAACCCTTAAAATATGGAACTAAAATATCACAGATTCAAACTCTTCGACGATTGTTCTAAACATTCATAACAAAATGTAAACCAAAATATCTACTTCTTTCATGCATCTATTAAGTACTTTTCATGATAAACTGCATAAACAGATCAATAATACAGTAAAATTAGAAATATGCAATAGTACATAGATATGCATGTAATGCTTCAAAACAACCTTTATTATGCTCAGATCTTCAATTACAAACTCTTCCAACCTTGCGCACACAACTAAAGGGGCCCATGCACTTAGCTACATACTTATCAAGGTCTCCGCACACATAGCTGCAAGAGCCTTCCCTTTCGCCTAAGTACAAGATAGACAATACAAATCCAAAACGTGCCTATCTATGCTCTTCACTATCCTCGCTAGATTTTCTATGACTCTCTATCACTCCTTTTATATCTTTCTTCATTATAATTTCATGTTCTGCGAACCATGGATGGGTCCCAAAATAACTTAACTTCTAACAAATTAAGAGGCTTTTACCTTCCTAAAGTCCCTTTGACTCCTGTCGACCTACATCTCCACTCCTCAAAATGTGAAGGCTTTACAATACTAACAATAATTGTTAGAAAATTGACCCCATGGAACCCTATCCCAAAAGGCCTCCAACAGAAAGTCGTGACTCATCCGTAGTCACTCTACTGGTGTTGCCTCGATCTTCGCCTGTAGACCACTGAATTCCGTCTTCAATTCTTGAAGATAAGCTACTCTCTGCATAATGACCTGATGAAATTCCTCAACTAGATTCTCGTTAGTTGCACCCTCCACTGAAAGGCCCATGGTTCTCTGTGTCTATTGCATAGACTTCATCTTGCTCTACACCATCTATGAGAGTTGACTTGCCTCATCTTCCCAAAGCTATGTCCTTGAGGATATGATGGATGTCTTTCAACGCAACTCATCAATCTTAGTCTAGATGAGATTTTCCTCCTGTAATATGGTGAACCTCTACACTGGTGCTAAGGTACTTTCTGTAGCTCTAATCTTGTTGAACAGCCTTTGTTTTTCTCAGATGTCCATTTCAATCTTCTGCAAGTGTGGATACTCTTGCAATGTGTTACACATATCCATGGTCTGCTCAAACAACCGACTACAATCCTTTACTATAGATTCTAGTGTAGTCATGTCTTCTTTAATAGCAACCTCGCACTGTTCTCTGACTTCCGGAGGAGTAATTGGATGCAGCTTAAGCTGAAGGTTGAATATATGCAGCTGCAGATAAAAAAGAACCTTGCTAATGTCCTCATTTGATTCTTTTACCGTGATAACTAGATTCTGTATTTTCTCTGTGGAGACCATTTCTGCTGGAATTTAGAGCTCTGGAAGCTCACTTCAGGCCTACATTATTGCTGCTTCTAGATGTTGAATAAGTGTAATAACTTCTTCCCATTGCTTGAGTGTCTGTGCCTTTTCCTCAAACATCTGCTGGTTTTTGGTATTTACTTCATTGATAACCGGTAATGCTTGTTGTTCCCAAACCCTCAGCTCATCTGGTAATCCTTGATGCATCTCATACAAAATCTGAAAGGGGAGGAATGCGAGGTTCTAACTCAAATTATTCATATGCAATACGCACACCCTATCTTCTGAGGCCTCAATGTGTAGTGATCCCTCTGGTAACTACATGACACAGAGGTTTGTGGTGATCTCTATTGCTAAGGTTGACTCGCTCGCTTACTTCAGGTTTGCTTGCTTTAGGCTGGCTTGTCCAATGCTTGTTTGATTAACCCCTATTTGGACCCGCAATTCCCTCATGCCCTGCTGCACCTTGTCCAGTGTCTGATGGTACTAGTCCTCAATGTGGCTCCAAATTGTTTCGGTGGTGTTGCAGACCACATCACCAATTTCATCTAGGTCACCCTCCGTGAGGACCATTGGTGTCACGCTCATAGACTTGCCAGACTTATGATTCTTCCAAGGTCCCGTATAACTCTTATTTTGCCTATTTCTAACAATGAATGGGGACTCCAAGTCTGCACCCCCTTCCTCTTCACCCTTTGTCTCTACCTCTATGTTGGTGTGCTCTATTTCAAATTCACCAAGGTTAATAGTGGCCTGTGACATGGTGGTAACTTTCTCCTTTGGCACTTCTGTCTCTTTGGCAGAGACCTTCTCTTTAAATACTTCCCTCCCCTTTGTAGAAGCCTCTTTTTGATGCAAAACATTTTATTTTTCCGTGGATATATCTTTCACAGAAGCATTCTGTGCTTCCTTCTTCTTATCTTTTATTGCGACTATTGTAGCTGTGGTTTTCTCTGCTTCACCTTTGGAAGCCTTACTAGCCCCTACGCCTGCATCAAATGGGGTGAGCCAGTCCCTCAGCCATTTATTGACAACCCCCATAATATCATCTTCGGCGACCAAGTATGGAAACTTATACCATGTGCCCATGGCATCTTTCTTTGCGTGAATAAACATATTATGAAAATCTACCTTGAAATAAACAACATAAGCATACTGGGCATGCAAGCTTGGTGATAATCATGGCTTCTGGTTAATCACCATCCTAAACTCTGATTCAAATATGACCCAAAATATCTTTGTTTCCATGACGCGCTCAGGGTCCTTCCTCACCCTCAGCGAGGCAAATTTCATGGCCACGCATAGGTTTAGATCATGCTATGGAAACTGGCTTTCCTCCAGCATCCTCCATACCACCAACACAATCCACAAAAGTAACCACATGTAATGGTATGCTTTGCCATTATCCTGTACCTATCTCCAATCCTCCAAGAACTCATGAAACAGTTACTGAGCCCAATTATATTAGACTCCTTTGGCACACTGTGCAACCAGATATACTATTGGCACCAACACTTCATGAGCATAACACTTTCTCATGATCTTCTCGGCCAATATTTATGCAGCAAACTACACAGCACCATATGATATGGAGCTAATCACATAGTCGTGTGAGTTCTTCACCAGCATGAAGTCACCCTCCATTTGATCTTCCAACTTCTTCTCCAATGATTTTCCCATAAAGGAATTTGCAGGGTCTACTCCTTTATATGGAAACAATGTGATTAGTTGGATTAGCATATCAGTAATTGGGATGGGCCCTCCCAACCAAAGGCACCCATTGTGAACCAATGTCAATAATTGATCTACATAGATAGTGTTGATGGTGCTGCGGCTAAAATCGATACCCACAACATGTTGAGCAACCCAACATGCTCAACTCTAGCTACCCACTTCATTGGAATGAGCCATGTAGCATCTGACTCCTCATAGTAAAATTTCTTCAGGTATTTGCTTAGTTCCAACTGCGAGAACTTCAGTGATCCCCTAGGTCCCAACCATCCATTTGCAAATATTGAATTCAAGCCAACAGATTGCCCTCAAAATGTATGTTTTCTGGCAACAATGGTGTGGAGACCTGGAACTTTTCTAAATTTGGGCCTTTAGTAACCTTGGTTGTGGATTTGATATGTGGTATATAATGCGGTAGCTGAGTAATTGGAACAGATTCATCTGTATCAATTTCATCGATCCCATTGTTAGCTCTTCGTCCTCTAAGTCCAAGGATTCCTTCAGCTGCTTGGTTCTATCCATATTACCCTTTTTTCCAACCTCCATTGGATTTTTGCGTGGTGATTGCCACACCAACACTTGTTGGGGCTTCTTCTTCTTATTTTCTCCTGTCTCGAAGGTAGATTGTTTAGGCCTTAGTGACCTAGGCGTTATGGTAGGAAAGGTTGTAGGTACGGGTTAGGTTAGATCGAGTTAGGTTGTTGTCATTCTCTCCAATAATATTTAACGATGCCACTCAAGTAAATTCCTGAACCCTTGCCACGAAATCTTCTCTCAAAGTTCTTTCCAAACCTCTCTAGACATGCATAAATTATCATGTTGTAAACTAAAGCGCAATAGCTCAAGGAAACTTCTCAGGAAGCAAAGCGTTCAAATGTGGATCGAGATGCTATATCTATAGCACCTTTTGAATTCAAATTCATCTGTTCTTTCGAGATCCCTATCATTAATGCGCTTTTGGAAACATATGTCCAAAGATATGCACCTTAAATGCTCCCCCCCCAGCTCCCTTAAATGAAAAAATTGCCATCCAATCATTTACAGTGCTTCCAATGGTCACTTTTTGACTAGGTTGCATGGGACACACCATGGTAGCACATATCCTTCATTGCAACTCTCCTTTGTGCCTTCAATCGATTCGTTGTGCAACCCATTCACTTCGCCAAACTATCCTTCGAACAACGTAGTGTATAGTACCGCACTTCCTTACAACTGCATGGAGTACTAATACTATCCTACATTCATATATTCATCGCGTAGGGGTAGGATCACCCCTGTGCAACATTAATCAGCTCCCATTGACCTTTCCCATAAACAATTCCTTGTTCATGTTGGTGAGCTGAAATTCACCTCCATCTGTAATCTCTTTGATGATATATGGCCCTATCCAATGTATCTCGAACTTTCCAGGAAACTTCGTAAAATTGTTTTCATATAGTAGAACTAAATCCCCAATTTTAAAGGTGTGTTGTTTAATGTGGTGATCATGCCACACCTTTTCGCAAGCCTTCTGTACCTGCTGGTGAAAACTATCCAAGAAGCAATCTTCTTCCAATTCAACTATCTACGTGAGGTGTTCTTC
The DNA here is from genome assembly GCA_000404065.3 of Pinus taeda. Classification (NCBI taxonomy): domain Eukaryota; kingdom Viridiplantae; phylum Streptophyta; class Pinopsida; order Pinales; family Pinaceae; genus Pinus; species Pinus taeda. The sequence continues at coordinate 142,622 of APFE030312406.1, forward strand.
CATGATATCCCAATCAGCCATATCTATGATTACAAAAATCTACAAACTTGGAATGAGCTACTCCATTGACATCACAACTTCTTGTCCATAAACCAGTCTAAATGACGTCTGTCTAGTCAACCTTTTACAGGTAGTTCTATGCACCCACAAAAAATATGGTAGGTTGTTATACAGTATTTTGTCATGTCTCATGTCCACTTCCTGTGTTATATCCTAAAGTTCCAAAACATTGACTACTGTGTGAAATATCCATCATGATATACAGACCAAAACCACCCTGAAGAATCAAAGGAAAATTGTCCTGAAATCATTCTGGAGAAAGTTGCCTTAAAACCTAATTTTTGGCATCAACTTGTTTTGCTCCATTGCTTGCCTGTGTTGATGGTAGGTTTCTCAGTTATAAACTCATGCTATTAGCATGAGTTTTCATAGGGAAACTCATTTTGGCCTCCTTCTAGTAGGTTTTCGTAAACTGGAGGAGAAGCTTTGTGATCTAGAGGCTTCCAGAATGACAAGCTAGATGTTGTTCATTGTGGATGTGGTCGAATTCTCCCAATATTACCCATTGATATTATCCATATGAGCTTCCTCCTTGACATGTGGACCTTCCTCTATCTTTGGTGAAGTCCTAACTCCCTCTCCCTCCCTATAAATTCACCCCCTTCCACTCCCACATGGTTGGTCATTGATTGTTGCATCTATATGTTGAGATTACGCTTACATGCTTCCCATTTTTAGCTTAGAGAAGGATTTATTGAAGATACTTGTCTTGGATTTGGACATCCACCCAAAGGAAGGCCTCAACATCAAGGCATATGTTTTATGCTTCTCTTTTCAGTTTCTTAATATATATAACTACTGGTTCACTTTCCATAAATGTTTGTATTGATGCTTCATTTATCTTAGTGCTCCTTGATCTGTTAAGTGGATTACATCTGAATTATGTTGGTTGCACTTTTATGCTTTGTTGTGTTCTTGGTCCCTTGTGTAGGTCTTTAAATGCTACGAGCAAAGAGGATTGAACTTGAGGGAATTAGTGATTAAGATCTTCAACAAAGGAATACATCATAGCATCAGAACAAGGTAGGTCTCCTTCCTCTTCTTTAATTTCGATTGTAGTCTAGGAAAGTATCTTGTAAATTGTCTCATTTTTTGCTAGACCCACTCATTGGGCTAGAGGAATTGTCTCTATTTGCAGAGAGTATTTTCCTTCAAAACAAAATGGTGACTCCATTGGGGAAGTTATAGGCTTTTCATCCTTCTTTCTAAACTTGTCTCTTGATAAATTTGACCCACCATCGTGTTCTCGATTAGTTTGGGTTTATTTAGGTTTGCATAATCACTGGTTAGTGCCTTGGAGTGCTCATTCTGGCCAAGTTTGTGAAATTATTTTTATTTTTTTCTTGTTTCCTCAACCAACGTGCTTTCTAATCTGACAATCGCGCTACCAGCGCGCTTTTTCTTAAAACAATCATTCTTATCCCCTGTTCAGCACCTGTTTGGCCTTAATAGTTGTGTTGATCCCTAATATTGGCAAAAAATAAGGGTTTCTTTGTCAAATGCTAGTGTGCTTAAGCCCCTGAGATCATGTTCTATCCTGTATGATTGTTTTTGGTTGATGTTTTGATTGATTACCTGGTTTTATTAGCGAATATTTGCTTCTTTGGACTTTCAAGTATATGAGTGCAATTTCATTGATTTTAAGATTTGTAGGTTGATTTATTTCCTCTTGTCGTTTGTAAGTATATTTGAGTCTCTTATTTTCTGGTGTTTAGGTCTATTCATTTGGTAAAATCGCTTGAAACGTTGAATTTCATTGATTTCGGTTTGTCTTTTGCAAGTGGATTTCATGTGTATTAGGTCATCTAACATTTGAAATCCATATTTGTTTCTTATCAAGCATATATTACATTGTTTTATTTGCAAACTAAAATTAACATTGCTGATTGTCTATTTGAAAGAGAAAGTGAAAGACGTTTTGTTGAAATGCTTTGATTTGGTGTTATTTTGATTAGTTTCTTGTTGCACTTAGGAGCATTTTGGAATGAAATCTTCATTATTACTTTAGGTTGAAGCTTAGTTGCATATATACATTTGAAAATAAAAGAGAATCATACGAGTAAAAGTGCATTTTAGTGAAATGAATATCATATTTTATTTCAATAGATTGCATTTTTATTAGTGAAAGTGAAATTTAGTTTTTCTTTTTTCATTTGGAAAAGTTGCTGGAGGCATATTAGTTGATGCATTGTTTTGTTTGATGAATTTCTTTCTTGTACTCTCTTCCCTCGTTAGTATAGAATTCAATGAAATGAAAGGTTTCCTTTTTCTCATTTAGTTGCATACTAGGATTCAGATGACACCATTTGAGCCTGAAATTGAAACATAATTCAAGAAAAACTTTAAAATTTATTGAATTAACATAAGGAGAATTTGGAACTTAACACAAACAATTAGAGGTCTAGGCTAGAGACGTGTTTCGGCATCTGTAAACCTAGTAGTTGTCGTTAACTGCCTGCGTTGTATCCCGGGGGTGAAATCCCATTTGAGTGCGGAAGCATATCAAAAGTTCTCCAATAATTTTGGGTATATCGGAGGTGCTTCAATATGGCAAGTATATGGGAACACTCTCATCGAACAGTTATGCATTAGAAAGTGCTAACAAGGAATTATGCTTCCTGTACCACGAGTATATATTGGGATACCCCATTAGGTTTCTATCCTTTAGCCACGGGTAACTGAGTCAGACACCTCAATGTAAACATGATACACTAAACACAACATTCGGGGAGATCAACTATCGTATGTTAAGTCCTTGGTTTTGGCTAAGGTATAGATAACGGTTCATGGATACTTGGTAAACTCTATCTCCTAGTACACCCTTTTTTATTTATTTCTGGTTTTAAGTTCTAAAATTTAACTGTCAACGATAACATGTCGAACCCATGTAGTTATTTCTTGTCCTCATATTGAGTAATTCCTTGTAAATTTTAATTTTAAAGCCCTCAAAGGAATCATCTCTTCTCCTATTTTTTTTGAGAAAAAGTCACCATGGCTGAGCCACCACGTTCACCTTACATTTTCCCTTCATCATCTGATACAGAAGGCTCATCACAAGGAATTCATCCTGAGTTCTCACAGTCACTTGAAGCCAAAGGTCCCTAAATTCGAATTATCCCAAGAATCCATCCCCTTGCTTCTCATCCTCCACCTTGAGACTCATCGTCATCTTAGGAAATTGATCCAGAAACTCCTGAGAGTCCACAGAGGTTTGTTTTATTCCTTCTGAATCCACTTTTTGATCTGTTCGTGATATCTCCTCAACAATCCTACATTCCATACAACAATCCTGGTGTTCCTTTGGAGTTATCTCCGCGTCCATCTCAAGTCCTCCTCACCAATTGTTTCCACCCATGGCTTCAAAATATGAGTTTCAAGCCTCTTCTCAAGGTCCTCCAGAAGTCTCAGCTACTTATACTCCTAGTGTTGATAATGATTCTAAATATGAATTTCCACCCGAAGGTTATCCATTTGTGGTAATTGTTGTAACTCCACCACCCCTTGAAAGCAGTGGGCCTATATTTCCACCCTCTTATACATCATTGGCTCAATTGGTTTCAAGCACTCCAAGTGCGTCTTCACCATATCACAATTCCATTTGGTCATCGAGCACCATGCCTACTTCAGGTCCGTTTGTTTGAAACTTGGCCTCCCAAATTCTTGTACCAACTATGGTTTCATTAGTTCCTGTACAACTGACAGTCACAGTTGGGGCAATTAATGTCCCTATAATTTCCCAAGGTCCTCCAAGTGGATAAAATGTGCCATCACTTATTCCACCGCCTCAGGGGAAACAACCATCTCCACCTTATGTACCTCCTGTTTCAGGTGGACCTTATGTGAGTGCACCTCAAATTCATGCTACCAAAGCTAGTCAAAATGTTGGTAGTGTACCTAATCCTAGTGGATCATCAATTCCATATGGATCAGGCCAAATCCCATATCAACAACCCCTTTCAGCTTATATGCCCTACCATCAACCGTACCCTCCATATGGCTCTTAGTAGCCAAAGAATCCACCCTTTACTCAAAAGGAAAGCCCCTAGATGCAGCCTGGTTCAAATCCCTCATTTGGGGCAACTGGTCAAACTGGAGCTTATCAATATCAAACCGAAACTCTGTAAGTTCCGCAAGAAACTTACCAATAAAAACCTTTTGTAAAAAAACAACCTTTCATTCAACAAGGACATTATGTACACTAAGGGCCTTACCAACAAATGTTGCAGCAACAAGGAAAACCCTTGTAGTAGCAAAACCAACATTTATATCAACAAGGTAAACCCTTACAACCACAAGGTCAACCCCTGCAAGAGCAAGGCCAACAGTTTTATCACCAGGGCTAGCAATTGCAAAAACAACCTTATAATCCATATGGCACGCAAATTGTTTATCCACCTTACTGTTCTCAACAACCTATGGTAGGTTAGTATCAGTCTTACCCTAGTCAGAACCCACCTTTGTGGGGGTAGAATCCACCTTATGATCAGGGTACCCCTTAGTGGGGGCAATATCAAGCTCCTTATGGTCAAAATCCACCAATTTGGGGGAAAACCCATACCAGCAAGGATAGAATCCATAAACTGGGCCTTATGAAAGGCCTCCCATTCCTTTCAACTCACAATTTCCATTCCCAGCCATGTTAGAACTTCTGAATGTGTCCAGGCTCACAAATGATCCAATACTTCATTAGTCTTATTGGCCTCCAGTTCCCACCAAGATTCCCAGAGATTGCCCAAAATTCAAAGGAAAGTCTAAAGAAGACCCCAGGCTCATGTTATGGCTTACCACTTATGGTTTTCATCCAATTCCTAGGTTGATGACTCTGTCCATCTATGTCTTCTTCAATGAACCTTGATGGGTGCTCCCGCAAAATGGTACATCGAGTTACCTCGAGGTGTCTATCAAGACTTCAATTCCTTGTCCATGGCCTTCCTTACTCACTTCCAGATACTGGTTCGTTATGAACTTGGTACCCATTTGCTTACATCTCCAAAATAGGATACTACTAACCACATCTACGATCACATCCATGAATGGGAATGTCGATGTTGCCTCATGAATTTTGAAATACCTGATGAGTTGTTAAATTAATGGTTTACCAAATCATTCATTAACAAGATTGTTGTAGACATATAAATAGGAGGTTGTGTTACTGAAGATCACAACATTCCCTATGCCCAATATTTAGATTTGGTGTATTCCCAATTTGGCATGTTAGATGGTCTCCTTCCTGATGCTCCGAGGCCATCCATGGATCCATCATCTTCTAAATCTTTGGACGTACCAACTGTCGACGATATTATTGGATTAGTGTCTCAAACTTCTAATAAAGCTTCTTTGAAGAAAAAATCTATTTCAAATATTGCATCCAATCCTCCTTCAAAGCCTTCTTCCAGTCCTGGTAAAACCTCATAGGTTAATTATATTCAGTCTATTGTGGCAGACAAATCCTCATAAGGTAGAAACAAGGGTAAAGGAAAAGAGAAATCTGATACCCCAAAATAGGGTCCTCCAAAATCATTTGCTGATGATTCCTCCAAACATAAGCCTATATATCCTTGCCTCATTTATGAGGAAGATCATTATACCAAGGATTGTCCCCATCGTGCAGAAGTTAGTTTCTTATTAAAAGGGACTCAAGGGACATCGATTGTACTCAAAGAGCCTTTTTCCATCACATCAAACCCAGTTGATAGAACAATCACAATCCTCTACCTCTTCAGGTTCTCAGGTTTACATGAGCGGAACAATGCCTATTTCTGTTGCCACCTGGTCGAAAGATTATCAAACTCCTCAAAAGAAGACAGTGGAGAAAGGAGTCATTGATACACCTTCTACTTCTACTCCACCTAGTTCCGGTCCACTTCATATTGAGAGACACTGTAATGATTTTATTATCTGGCCACCTCCCAAAGTTGTACTTTGGAAATCATCTTATAATCCAAACGTGTGAGCTTCCCATCATTACAATATTGTTGAAGAATTGGCTCAAGCACCTTCAGAGATGTCTACCTTGGAGGTTCTTTAAACTTGTCCAATGCAATGAAAATACTTACTATCTTCTATAGGAGGGATTGACCCTATAGATTCAAATTTGATCACTTTTGACCTAGAATATCATGTTCCTCATCTTCCCCATTAAATTTCATTTTTTATCCAAGTTGTTATTAAAGGAAAGATGATTCATCAAACTGTGATTGATGAGGGTTCCTCCATGTGCATCATATTTGTTTCATGTTGGAAAGCCATCAGCTTTCCACCCCTCAAGCCTTTGATGGAAGAGTGTCTCATCCTTATGGTCTTTTCACGAGTTTTCCCATCATATTGGAAGGGAAAACTGTCAAATTGGAAGTAGAAGTTGTAGATGCGAATTTGAACTATAACCTTCCTCTTGGATGAAGTTTGACTCATGCCATGTTTTGTGTGGTTTCTTCTTTGTTCCATGTACTTTGTTTTCCTCATGAAGGAAAAATATTTACCGTCAACTAATTAGACTTTTCCTCTCCTGGTTCTTCGAATGGAAATGTGCCCTATGTGGAAAATATCGACATTCCTTATGAGAGCGTGGGGGCATCTCTTTTTAAAGATCCTACTCTTATGGGAAATTTTCCCTTCTGCCTCCTCATGTCACTTCTATTAACATGATCTCTACTATTTATGATCCTTGGATCATTCCATCTCCCGATTAGGTTGATTCTTTTGGCGATGTTATGCCACTTATCCCAATGGAATAAGCTTATGAAGCTGTCGATTTAGCTTCAAAGACCACTTCTGAAAGTCATACTATTCTTAGTATGCACCTAGATGTGTATTCAAAATCTCCTTTGCTTGGTTCTTGGGATTCTTTAGATCCTTTGAATGAGAAATTTTCTACTGACGAGAGTATCACTGAGGTTATGTATCTTGAGGAAGTGCCTTGGAATGATGCTCATTATCATTCCTCATTTATTCCTATTCTTCAAGAGATTTCATCGTGTCTAGATACCTTTGTTTCCTGCACACTTCCCCATCCACTTAAAACACCCATTTTGGTACATGAAGTTTTGTCTCAAGGGAACATGGGAAATATCACTACTACCATGCCTATCGACATTTCTATTAAAATAGGAATTGTCGAGAACATTCATGTAAGGGTTTCTTATTCTCCTGATGAGATCAAGACTTACACTTCCCTTTTTAAGGAATTCTAAGATGTCTTTGCCTGTTCATATGAAGAAATTTCTGGCATTGATCCGAGTATAGTAGTGCACAAAATTCCTACTTATCTGGATGAGAATCATGTTCGTCAATCACTTCATGTAGTGCAACCTAGAAAGGCAGACACTATTAAGGGAGAGGTTGAAAATATTCTAAAGGTTGGTTTTATCTACCCCATTCCATTGACAGATTGGGTTTCAAACATTGTCCCGGTAACTAAGCAACAAGGGACTATCCACGTTTGTGTTGATTACCATGATATCAATCAGGTGTGTCCCAAAGAGAATTATCCAACTCCTTTTCTCAGCCAAATCATTGATGAATGCATTGGGAGTGAGATTTTTTCTTTTATGGACGGTTTTTCTGGATACAACCAGATCAACATTCTTCCCAATGATCAACGTAAGACCACTTTTATTTGTCCATGGGGGACCTTTGCCTATAAGAAACTCCCTTTTAGTATGAAAAATGTTGGTTCTACCTTCTAACAACCAATGTCTTATGCTTTTCACGACATCAAACACATCCTTCAACCATATATTGATGACTTACAAACTCATTTTTCTAAGTATCAAGATCATCCTAACCACCTACGACTGATTTTTCTACGTTGCAGACATTACAATATTCATTTAAATCCACATAAGTGTGTATTTTGCGTTGAATCTAGTCGTCTCCTATGGCTTTTCATATCGAAGGAAGGCATCCAGATTGATCCCCTCAAAGTTGACGCCATTGCAAACTTACCCCCTTCGTCATCCTTGCATCAGTTGCAAATTTTGTAAGGGAAATCTAATTTACTTCGTCGTTTTGTACCTAACTACATTGATCTTGCAAAGGGATTTACTCATTTGTTGAAAAAGCGGATCCCATTTATTTGGGTTGAAATTGCTCAATAATCCTTTGATGCATTAAAGAGAAATCTCATTAGTGCTCCTTTGTTGCATGCCCCCAACTATCACCACGATTGCTTCTTGTACTTGGCCGCAGCCGATAGTACTATTTCCATAGTATTAGTACAAGACGATAATTATGGACATGAACACATGATCTACTACTTAAGCCAGAATCTTATTGATACCGACGCTCAATATGCCCATGTCTAGAAGTTTGCTTTAGCTTTTGTTCAGTGCTTTCAACACTATATTCTTTTATGAAAAACCATTATGATTTCTTATTGCAACCCCATGGCTTATATTCTGATTCATCAGTTGCTGGGGGGGAATACTCTAAGTGGATTGTTATCCTTCAAGAGTTTGATTTGTTGTTTGCTTCATCCAAATCAAAAAAATTGTTGGTTTTGATTTGAATTAATTTGTGACCTTCCCTCTACAACCACGTCTACTACTTTTGATGGGTACATTCCTAACGAGACTCTCTTTCTCATCAACAATATTGACCCATGGTATAGGGATATTATTGTTTATCTCCATATCCAAAATTTTCGATCATAGTTGTCTAATTCTAAATTTAATTGCATTCAACATCAGTCCCAACCCTATCGAATCATTGGCGATACCTTGTACCTTTTTGGCACTAATTTTATCCTTCGTTGATGTTTGACACTCAAAGAAGCTGAGAGAGTTCTCAATGACTGCCACTCTAGGGCTTGTGGTGGTCATATGTCCAGGTATGCTACTACTCAAACAATCCTTCGTGCTGGTTATTTTTGGCCATCCATCTTTAAATATTACATCTTAGCAGTCCAAAAATGTCATGCTTTCCATATTTACAACCATAAACAGCACGCCCCACCCACACCCCTCTACCCAATTATTACTGTCGGCCCCTTTTATAAATGGGGGATTGATTTCATGATATCAAGCGAGGGGGTATGGTTACATCATCATCTCCATTTATTATTTTACTAAATGGGCCGACATGATTCTCACATGTGAAGCTGACTCTAAAATTTACACTCAATTGGGTGTCCCTCAAGCCATTGTTACTAATCATGGATCTCATTTCCGAAATCACATGATGGCAGAGATTACTGCTTAGTTGGGTTTGCGTCACAACAACTCAACCCCTTATTATCCAAAGACCAATGGCCAAGTTGAGGTAGTCAACAAAGTCTTGGTTACTATGCTTCAACGCACCACTAGGATGCATAAATCGAATTGGCATCTTATATTATTTTCGACTCTTTGGGCTTACTGAACTACAACTAAGACTGCCACTTGATCCACACCCGTTCAGTTGGTGTATGGTCTAGAGGCAACTCTTCCAATTGACTTTGAAATTCCTTCATTGAAACTAGCCATCGAATTACTCCAGTATACCTCACCTAAAGAGGAACATTTACTTTACCTCGAAAGGCTTAATGAAACCTGCTGCTTTGCAGCAATAGTAATTGAAGCCCATAAAAAACGAGTTAAGGATGAATACGATAAAACTGTTTCTCCTCATGTTTTTTCTGAAGGTGACCTGGTAATGCTTTATGATCAAACCAACGATAAATAGGGAGCTCGGAAATTCAAACCAATCTGGCATGGCCCTTACATTGTTAAGCGAGTTCTACAAAAAGGCACCTACGAGTTAGTGAATTATGAAGGAAATTATTTGGTTGAGCCCTTAAACTGGATTTACCTGAAGAATTATTATATTTTATCATCTGTGTAAATACTTATGTACATTAGTGTCTTTTTTCATTAGTGTGCAGTTTGAATTTGGTGTGTTAGTTTGCTTTTGCAAACCCTTTCATCTGCTTACCTAGCGTTCTACTTGGTTTGCAGATTTCATCTAACCCTTACATTGGTTTCGCTAATGGCACTTGTCGTAGTACACAAAATCTATCTTCTACTGCATGGTCAATTTATGACCGTAATAGTGAGTTAGTAAATTTTCAAGGTATATGTTTAGGTCAGACAACTAATAACATTGTCGAATATAGTGTGGTTATCGAACTTTCGTCAGAAGCCATCGCTCTTGGCATTAGGGAGTTAATCATAAAACTTGATTTACAACTCATTGTATTACAACTTAATGGACAATATTTAGTTAGAAACCCTCAAATTCTAAGAATGTATTTGCAAGTTCGTTTATTGGTATGAGAATTTGATTTTATTACTTATCTTCACATTCCAAGACTCATGAACACATTAACAGATGCATTAGCTAACTATGTGTTATATAGACATTTGTGGAACTTGTAAATCATAGAACATCACACATCATATATGGTAAATAGAAAAATATGTATATATATATCGAGTGTTTGCAAAAGAGTTTTCTACATTAAAATAACAAAACTTGTGTTACAAGACAAATGGATTTACAATCCTACATAGTGCATGAAGTAAACTAGAAGTTGGCTATTCACCCACATCATGCTAACGATAACATGATACAACCCTAATCACTTAGCCCAACAACTGATGTAGTTTGGCAGATACTCCTACTATGTGCCTCTAATAGCACAATGGAACCTCATCATTTGAGGCATACTCTGGACTTCAGCTGGTTAAGCTTTCAAGGTTCCTCTCAACCTCGATGATGGGATCTTCTCCTTCTATGTATGGGGGTGTTGAAGGCCCCGAAAATCGGGTCGAAAACAAGGGGGATACCCGCCCGGTCCGGACCTTGGTTGGCAGCTCCTTATCCATTTGGTATAGCGGGCCCGACTGGGGATATGGGACCAGTTTCCCAATTCAGTGTGTGTGTGTGTGAAAGATGGGTGTTTCTGTTCTAAATGGAATACTTCTATCTAATATAATCTAATGCTATTCTATTGTATTCTAATAAACAGAAAAACATCGAAATTTATGCTAACCCGGGGTGTGATCTTTCTTCTATGCGATCTAAAAAGATTTAAAACAATAACTGGTAATAAAGATCATTCTGCTATCATAAGAAAAGAATTTAATAAAAATGAACTACTTCGTATAAGAAGTTAGACAAAACAGTTGTGAAAACTTATCGCATAAATGAGTTATTCATACACTAGACATAAACAAATAGTTATCACCGTACAAAAGTGCCAAATGATAACTCAGACATCCATGTTGTAATATATAAACAACTGAAAACTGAATATCGCTTTAACGCATAAGAAGAAATGGTTAATAGATAAAAGTACCATTTATAACTAGTCCTACTCATGAGCTTCAAGCGACAATTGATTTATCTCTCCTTGATTTAACATCCACTAAGAGTACAAAAGTGCAACATCAGTAGTAGATATCAAAATATCAAATAAACCCTGTTCCATTCATTCACCAAAACCTCCTCTGAGGGTGCAAAAGTGCATGTTCTGAGGACAAGGTTTTGATAAATTTCCGGACCCTTCTCTAAATGCATGAGAAGGGTTTAAATACTACTAACTAAATAACTTATTTACAGAAATTGAGGATTCAGTTTAAATGACCGTCCTCTTTCTAAGCAAAACTATTTCTAAAATTAAATCTAATATCTAACTATTTCTAAAATTAAATCTAATATCTAACTATTTCTAAATTTGCTCCTTAACGTCGCAAGCATTCAGTATTTTCCTGAGTGGAGTCGGCTGACTGTCTTCCGTCTTTGGTTGAGTTAAGCAAACAGAATCGGAAAGAGTTGGCATTATCTTCTCAGTAAAATTGATGATATACTTGAGAGTCATTCAATGACTATGTGGCATTACCATGTATACCTGGTAATAATCCCATTTCAACTTGGTTAATCCTTGGACTGCTTCTGCTTTTCCTTTAGTTTTCTGATTCCAATTTGTTTCTATCACTGCTTTCTTTCAATTTTCGGGGCTTGCAGGTGACTGAGTAATTAGGAGCCTTCCTTTTTGAGCAAGTTTTCTCAGTGATGCGCGATTAGTGCTAAGCGTTAATCGTGCATCAAAAATTGCCTCTATTTCTTGATCCGGGCTTCCCTGATGCATTTTTCGCCTCTTGCGCCTTTTTCTCTCATTGGGTATAAAGCTCAAAATTTGTAAAAATAGTGATTCTGTGAGCTCTTGACCCTGAGAATTAAACTGTCTATTTCTGGTATTAGCATCATTCAGTACCCATTCAACCATGGCTATACATGAGAAATCTGTGATGGATGCCTCGGAAGAGTTCTGCGGCTCTTTCTCTCCCTTAAGTGGATTAGGTGTGCCTTCCGAAATGGGCATTGGAGTACTGCCTTTCCTCCTCATAGTTTTCTGCATACTGCCTTGTATAACGCTTTGTCCTTTGTTCCTGCAGTTTACATTTGAGGTGGAAGTAATGATAAAAAATAATGACAGGAAAACTTTAAATGCCGAAGATATGCAAACATGCCACCTTACGTAAACTAGTTCTTCGAAAAACACAACATCATACTTCATTAACAACTGGCAATAATTCATTAATTCGCATTAAAATGCATGACCAGTTCTTGGCTTAGAAAAAGTTTTCTCGAATAATGAGCCAAAACCAACTGCGATGGAAAGGTCCTGCGATTTTTCTTTGTGATATCGCAGATCGCAGTATCTCAATATTGCAATATCATCGTGTTGTTCTATCGCAAGGTCGCAGTATCGCAATATCGCAACATTGCAACTTCGCAGTATCACAATATCGCAACATCGCAGTATCGCAATATCGCAATATCACAATATCGTAATATCACAAATCGCTTAATCGTTATAATCCTTATGTGTAATTCATGTGATTTTTGCGATGCGCGATATGCGATATCGCATATCGGCGATTTTAGAGTTTTTCAATGTGAGTGTTTCTTTAATGTATGCGATGCAATGAAGTTTCGCGTCGCAATCTCGCGTTTTTTATCATTTTAACTCATTAGAAGGTACCCTATCATTCTTTGAGCAATGCGATATCTCTTAAGGAGTGAATTTACTTTCTTCATTATGAAACTTAGGTTTTTTAGATTCTTCAAAGGTATTTTCCTAAGTCCATGGTGTTGTAAGTTTCATCTAAAAGGAAATATAACACTAATTGATTTTTATTTTAAATTTTTTACTGAGGGTCCCCACTTATTTAGTATTAGCAATAACACTTCATAAGGAGGGGGGTTGTTGTTGCCACAACAATTGGCGATCCACTTGGAAGAACCAGTTATCTCTGTGTTTCTATTGAATTTTTTCAGCTTCCAAAACAGAAAAAATTTCAGAAAATTAAATTTTATTATGGAAAGATAAATTACATTATGCTCTAACCTGTCAATGACATTTTGTTTCAGCTATTTTCAACTTTAATTATTTTCTCCCTCAAGTTAGTCCTTGTGTTTAGATCAGTCATTACTTGGTCTGTAAAGATAAAACAAAGTCTTCTCTATAAACCAGTTTTAAATATGTTCATTTGTCGTAGGTAGAGCCTCTGCTGCCAGTAGGCGTTTATAGCCTCGACAGGTTACCTGTTACCCAGCAATGATCCTGTATCCTACTTAAAGAAACCTACAACTCTCAAAGAAGAATCCACATCCACACTTATTGTTTTGATTTTATTTTTATTCTTAAAGAACAATGTCTTGGTTTGATAGCCAATTTATGAAATAGTCATTCACTCGATTTATAACTTTGATGAACAAGCTGGCTCATGATGAGACCCCTTGCCTTTTGATTGTAACAATCTTGATTCATTGCCCTGTTGTGGTATGCAGTATCTGGAAAAGTCAGCAAGTTATAATATATGTGATTATGATGAGATGGCTCGTGATGAGACCTCTCATTCTTCAAGATGAAGTGTATCCTTGGATTGTTCCTCTGAAAGTTGTGATTTCTTTGGCAGGGAGGAAGTCATTGTTTCCTTTAGATAGCTTTGGACAACAATGATAGAGTTTTTGGAAGTAGTTGTTCTACAGAGAATCTTTATTTTGTTATTGATACCTTTCATTGCACTGATATAAAACAATTTCTTCACTAAAGGTTATTTTCATCAAACTT
>APFE030312411.1:0-11331 GCA_000404065.3 Pinus taeda
TACTACAGGAAGGGAGAATGTTGCTACAAGAAGGAAGAAAGGAACAAATTATGCTAAACCCTAAGATGGTAGAGCTTAAGAGAGACCTAATCAAAACAAAGAACTCCAAGGCCATTAGGTAGTCAATTAGGCCACAAGAGAGAAGAAGAAGGCAACAAAAGGAAATGAGGCATTCACCATCGATACAAAACTATTACTGCAATGATGAAAATATGTTTTCCAAGAGGTCTCCAATCTCTTTCTGGCCTTTGTCCAAGGCCTAAAATTGGGAAAAAGGCATGGGAGTCAAGTTGAGGGCTTGTCCTAGGCTTAGAATATCGCTTATTCTCAAAAAGGGTTTCCTATAGTTTTAACAAGGTTTCCTCTATTTTTTATAGGAACTACTACAAGATGTCCTAGTTCTCATCTAAAGGCAGTTTGAAGGTTTTAGAGGTGTTCAAATGGTGGGACAAGGTAGCATAAGGTTGATAAGTATATAGAAGACCTTGCTAAACTAAAAAATATTCAAGAACTCATTTTGAATAACGGTAAAAAAGAAAGCTAATGGTCTCAAGAAACAATGATTTTCCTTTGCAAAAATATGTTTTTGGGCTTATCCTTGCAGAACTTACAACCAAGATCCTTAATGCGCAAGAACAAGGCCACCAAGGCCATGGATGAGGTACAATGAGGTCACTAAGTTTCTCAGAGGATGAGCAACACTTTTAGCAGGGGGGTATGATGGGCCTCTAAATTAGACATAAATTAAGGCTCACACCTCTGAATTAAACAATAATTTAAGGCTTATGACCATCCTTCAACACATTAAACCTCTCTTTCTACATTAGATAATTTATTTTTAAATTTAATATATTCATTAGGAAGGTTTATGAATAATTGGATATTTGTTCGTAATATTATTTATTTTTGTAAAATATTATGAGAATATTGGGAAGATTATGAAGATTTGGAGGTGGAGATATTTTAGGGACTTGTTCTCTACTACAGGAGGATGAATAATAAATAATAAATCAACAAGATATTATGGAATTATGGCACAGATTGTGGAACTCCAATGATTGAGAAAATCTAGAAATGTGTTCCCTGCCATTTGGTGCAGATTCCTAGTATTGGTGACCTAATCCACTAATCATGGGATTTTGGTAGGGAAATATTCCTCCATTCATGGGGAATGATTCCTAATCATTTTGTATAAGTACCAAGTCAAATTTGCCTCTATGGATAGATTTTAATTAGTGTTTTTGTGGGGAGAACTCGTATTTTTGCAGCTCCATTGTATTTTCTTGTAGGGATGTCATGTATTGATGAAAAAAATGAAGATTGGTATCATATTCAGCTTCTAAATATTTTTCTCCTCCATAGGTATCTAATTTTCCTTGGGCTTGTCCATCCCGGAATCCTCAAAGCCCTTTTGTATCATTTTATTTCCTTCTTTTCACTTCTTATTCACATGCATCTCTTGTTTTTATTTATTTCTACTTTTCCATTTAGGATTAATGATTTCTTGTTGTAGGATTGAGTTAAATGGTTAATGTAAGTTATTTTGTAGGATCACAAGCATCATTTCATCACTGGAAAAGATTTGGAAGGTCATAATAATCATTGAGCTACTTGGATTAGCTTTCTTATTCCAAATCTAGATTTCTGGAACTCCTTTGTAGCAAAGAACAGTAGATTTCTGCTATTTTTTAGAGCATGCTAACGAGCTTCAATCAAGTTGGTTCCACTTGAATTAGATCACAAAAACATTCTAGTTCCTAAAAAAAACTACCCCACTACATTTTCACTTGATTAGGTTGGGCATTTTTTAGATTTACTATCTCACTAATTCTCGAATTTTTAGATTTTCAACTAGTAATGTTTTTCTATTTTTTAGCATGGTTTAATAGAGGTATTTTTTAGTGATTCCACTTGGAATGGGGACCTAAGACATCCTATTTAATAGAAAATTTTGTCCCATACAGTTTGGATTTGATTTTCTTGGTCATTCGATGAATTATAGTAAATTTGTACATCTTGTAGGAAATCATTATAACATACTGTAGGAAATCCTGTTTTAAGCCTGAATTGAGAAAAATAATCACTAAAGCTAGTATTAGGCCTCTACTTGACCTCCATGCCATCAAGACCAATTTTACCCTCTTGCTCCACACTTAGGTCAAAATTTCGCTAGTTTTCAAGAGTAGGATTTGATTTCCATTTCTTCTGCCTTCAATCTTACATTAGATCTCATCAATGTTTTATATCATTTTGCAAGTTTTTCCCATGCATGAAATAGGCAACTAGCTCATGAAATTCTATTTTCCTTAGTTAATTGAAATCCTTCTTGTTTACATGATTTATGGATAAATGTCAATGGCTGATGCAGTGCAGGAGTTTCAGTAGTACATAGATATTTCATGATCAACAACCTCATTCCAACTTCATGCATCCATGATCATTACTTTCTTTCACTAAACCCTAACCAATTTCATCATTTCACAAGGAAACTTCTCCAATCTTTTTTGGAAAATCCAGCCATCTCCCAAGTTTGGTTTCAAGTTCTGAAGGGTCCTCGTCACTCCATTGCCACATTCAATCCACCAACCACCTTCCTTAAGCTTTCCATCACCTTCAACATCCATCCTTTTGCTCTCAGCTGTATCCTATAGGTTTTAAGGGGATCTTGTAGGTTTTTCAAGATATCCTATAGGAAATCCTGTTTTAAGGCCGAATTGAGAAAAAAACCTCTAAGAAGCTAGCAAAAGGTCCCTACTTGTCTCCCAAGCTTTTTTACCATTCACCATCATCTCCAAGCCACCTACTAGATCACCCAAAAAGACTAGCTTTACACTCTCACATGAAAAAAGAGAAAAAGAAAAACAAATTTATTTTATTCATTTACATGCATAGCAGTAGAAGGTTTGATGGTTGAAACTTGCATGCTTAGGATAGTAGGATTGCATGCATGTTAACTTAGCATTCTTTTGAAGCAAAGCCTCTTAGTATTTAGTTAGAAAATGGTGTGTTTTAGCATTTGATTTCAGTCTCTTCCTTGTACTTTCTTTCTTGCAATAGGTTAAGGTTCCATTTTGAACATTTCATTTTCTGCAATTAGTTTAGAATTTGACTTCAGTACATGCACTCCATTACATCATAACAACAAAGGAAGGACACATTGTACACTGCACATATAGTGTCGATACCTCTTAAGTTTATGCGATCCCTAGGTTGATATTTAAAGTCAATAGCCTTGGGAGTTGCAACATTCTTGTTGTAATACAGAGGCTCATCACCTTGCAAAATTCCAAAGTTCTGAAAATCGGACTGCTCCTAAGGACTTAAAGATCCATACTTCGACTATCAAGAAGTTTTGATACCAAGATCCATTTATGGACTTCAACATACCAATGGAAATCTCTTTCTGAGAACTAACCAATTGTGTTATCACCAAGAGTATCTGAGTTGTTTACAAAATATTTACTTGTAAATTTATTATATATTTATGGTTTGAACTTTTATAATTATATCCTCAACATTTAATTTCTTGAATGAATTTATAAGAATTAAATAATTGAATTAATTGTTTGAGTGTTCTAGAATAAACTTTCTAGTTAGTTTAGAAACTTTCAAAGTTTCAAGTGGATATTCCACCCATGGTCACAAACAGATGAAACAAATGTGCGTGAAAACAACACGTAAATAGGGAATCATTTACGAAACAATACCCTTTTCATCTTTCAAAAATTATATATTTATACATTGTTTTCACACACCTTCGTTTCAAATGCCCCCAATGACAAGTGGAGTATCCACTATTTCGAATGTCCCTAATGACGAGTGGAGTGTCCACTAAAAAATGTTGGAAATTTCTAAACTATGTATATAATTTATTCCAAAAAAAACTCCAACAATGATGACTAACAATGAAATATTGAAGTTTGTAATTAAATTAATTATTTACAAATTGACTGTTTATAAATTCATAACTTATAACACTAAAAGATGAATTTTCTTGTTAAAATAAAATTTGAAAACTAGAGAGTATAGAGACAGTGTTATGTTAATTAACATAAATTGCAGGAAAACATAAGCATGACCATTGTAGTATTTTCAATATATCATACTATTATCCAAATACAAAATTAAATGACAACTTAAATAGACATTGTACTTATTAAATTATGGGTACATAAATATTAATAAGCAAGTGTAAGCTACATTGCAAAAGGTCCCCTATCTTAAAAGGAGGGATTGTAATTTGTAAATTAGTTTTTTAAAAATAGGTTGTGTAAACTGCCTAGTCAAAAGTTAAGCACATGTATTGTCGACTATAAAAAGGAAATGTATAGGTGTTGTATACATTTCTCCACTTAGTGCTATGTCTTTGTTAGTACATGTGTTGTATAGAAATGAGGTCCCTACACTATGCAAGATACAAGTTAGTTTTCATTGAACTTAGTTCAAGAAATATATTGAACTGGACCTAGGAGACTAGACCATGCCTCTTTATGTTCTCTTATATTATTATGATAGATTCATATTTCTATGATATGCAAGTAATATTCGTATTATTATAGCAGATCTAGAACTCTCTCATCAATGGAAGTGAAAATACCTTAGTGTTTTGTTGTGCACATAGTGAAGTTCATGACGATCTTTGATCACATTAACTATAGTTACTAGAGATGCAATTGATTTTAATGATCCTTCAGCTATGTGTCATGTCTCACTCATTTCTTAATCTTAGCTCAATTTGTTAAGTTTCTAAATCTTGCATTTCTTTGACATCTCATTTGTCAATACAATATCATATTTTACTTTGTTCTTTATATTTATAAGCATGAGCTCTTCTTTCTCTCATTCACTAGAAGCAAGATCTCGGGACAAAACATAATCCTTTTCCATTCTTGAAAATGTATGCTTGGATTTACTTGCCCATCCCTTTGAAACGGATGGTTGAATTTACTAGGAAAAACATGTCCTCCGATATAATTATTAACCTTAGTGGAATTGTAAGAATCTTCTATGATGGTATTTTGCACTTTTTAAAAGAAATAAAACAAGTTGAGTAAAATTGAATTTGAGTAGGTGTATTGAAAGGATAAATAGGGTAATTTTTGCGATAGTGAGACATTTTGGGAAAACCTCCTACAACTTAAATCTAGATGGTTGCAGGAAGGTGATTGATCAAAATCTTAGGTTTATTTCTCACTACTACAAAATATAGCAAGATTTGGACATCTCAAAATGCACTATTACAAGTAATGGACTAGTTTTAGCAAATACAACAATTATGGTCTACAAATTCTCTCTCTTTCTAGTCACATGTAGATAATTGGTAATGATTTTCCTTTTATAGGGAAGATAAGGGAAACTCTAACTAGCTTAAATCTAGAAAAGTGTGTAAGGGAAACCCTATTTGAGTTGAATCTAGAAAAATGTGTAAGGGAAACCCTAATTGGCTCGAATCTAGAGCAATGCAATGGGATCAACAACATGGTATGTGATCTGTTTGTAACACATTTTTAGTGACACGACCTATTTCTTTAAGTAGCTTGCAAACCTATAAATATTTTTAATATTTCCAAGTACCCACTTCAAAATATAAACATCAAGAAACAATATTTCATATATATCTAGAAGTCCTTTATTTTGAAAAGCCCCAAATATGGTTAGAACCATATTTTAAACATTAGAAAAAAACATTTATTATAACACAAATAAAATATAACCACTTTAATTAAAATACAAAAATAGTTATTATTTTTAAAATACATTTGATAGCTAATCATAATTATATTTATTTTATTTCATTTAAAATTACAAAAACATTAAAAATTAATATATTAAATTAAAAATTAAATTAAATACACATACTTGTGAAAAAAAATTATAACTAAAATAAATATTTCTCGCTAAATAAACATAATTTATACACCAAAATTCGAAATGTATCTATCACCAAAGGTTATTAACAAAGTAAGAAGCGGTATCACCTAAACCTCATCTCATTTATGCTATGCCAAACATTATTGCTGGACAAATTTGTTACTCCGAGACACATAATTCCGAATGTAACTTCATAGAATCGACATTCCACTTAAGACACATTCTCTTGGCAAGTGATTTGTTCTTATTTATAGAACTCCCTCTAGTTCTCAATATAACCCACTTATGAAAGAATTAATTATGCTGATAGGCCTATCTGTTTTATTTATTTCCGATTTTGGGTTGTAGATTTTCAAATGAATGGATAGAATTTGATTTTAGCACAATATTTCGCTCTAATAAAAAAAATCAAGAGCTGTGATTTTACTAAGACATATTATCTTGAACATTAAAACATGGTTTAATAAATATTTTAATAAACAAAATTGAAAGGACTGTGTGTGCGTTTCATTTCACAGGGCAGTCTGTTTGTTTACCCGTCCTCTGCATTCCTTGGACGGAGGAGGAAGAACCTAAAATGTCTCTAGGGCTTCATAAATTGGGAAAAGGCAATTGGAGAGGTATTTCCAACAACATTGTCACTTCCCCAACTTCTTCTCAATTTGCTAGTCACGCTCAAAATTATTTTCTTTGGCAGTGTTGGAAGAATCACTGCACCTCTATAGAATCTGTAATTTCCACCCTGGGGATCCTAGTCACTGGTTTGTAATGTTTACCAACACTTGCGGGTTTTGGTGTAACGACAAACCTCCACATGGTATCAGAGCTTGGACTCAGGTTCGATTCCCCTGAGTTGCGTTTGAGGAGGGGTGTTGGAAGAATCACCGCATCTCTATAGAATCCGTAATTTCCACCCTAGGGATCCTAGTTACTGGTTTGTAACATTTAGCAACACCTGCGGGTTTTGGTGTAATGGCAAACCTCCACAGGCAGAGTAATTTGAAGGAAAGGAAACAAAGGTCAAACTTGTTCGATATGCATTGATTTGGTATATCTCTTACCATAAATTTGAAAGTAATAAAAGTTAGAGTAATCATATCAATATGGAAAAATCTCATGTATGAACAATGAACAAATGTTGGCAATTTTCCTTATTATTGTTGTATTTTTATATTCAAGTAACAAAAAAAACTGAATCATCTTATTATTATAGCAATATTTGGTCATATTTTCTTTTGATGTGGATAAATATCAAATTTAGTATTGAATTTTTTAATCAGAAACTTTTTTAATTCTCTTGTAGTTGCCCCTCCCTCAACAGTGACTAGATTAAGACCCCTCCCAATTAGTGGTTATAGTAAGGTGGGTCATTTATGCACCTTAAACCCCTGTAGGATCTATACATTATTTTCAATTTGATGGCAAGTGGAAAATTACATTCATTCATGGTGAAAATTACATTATGTATGTTCTATGAATAACACTCAAATGACCAGCCAAAGGTGACTATGCCATAAACATACTCTGAAAATTATACAACAACAAAAAATACCAAAGGTTGTAGCCATAATCTATCCAAAAATCGTACATCCTTCTAATTGTATCAAGATTTTATAACAATTTTTTTTTGTCACTGTTATCACTCAGGTTGTCCCTAAGCTCCTGAAAGGATACGGCCGAGGTAACCACAAACCAATCTTTGGATTGCAGGTTCTAGCCCACCTGCAATCAGAGAGGGCTCTCTCTTAATGTTTTAACTTTGTTGATGATAATTTTAGGCTAGCTATTGAGTTCAAGTGTTTTGATTTAAGTTTGGATGGAAGTTTAGATGGAGGGAAGATATTTCCAAGCAGAGAGGCAAGGTAAAGTGCGATAAGTTTCAAACCATTGGGCATGGAGTCATGGACTAAGGCTTGTTGTTGCGTTTTTTTGGCCACAAGAGGATTATGGAGCGGGATAGCCACACATGAGACAATTAACAATTTGCTGAGAGGATGGAATGATGGTCAGGGATGAAAGGCAATTAAGAATCTTTCATCAAAACTAACAGGGAGGAGAAGTGAGTGAATGGTTGTCTAGGAGTAGTTAAGAATTCCTAAACTATCATTCATAAGTGTAAGAAACAGCGTAAACAAGATCATTCAAGTATGCATGTTCATAACTATTCCTGATGAAAACATGAAAAATTGCAGAAATTGAGCCTAGGTTGCAGCTAAGAAAATCCTAAACTATTCTTCTTTTCTACAATTTAGATGGCAGATTGATGATAAAACAAACATGAAAAAAACTAACAAAGTTAAGAAACACTTATTGAACCATGTATAAGCACAGGAATTCCACAGTCACTCCTCGGCCAATTAAACACAGCAGACAGTTTCAGAATCCATGCTTTCAGCAGTCTTTGATTATAGAAAGTATCACAGTTACAGTGCGAGTCTCTGCTTGAGGAAAATATCGAAATACCAAAGATCAAGCAACTAACCAACCAACCCACCCCTACTCCATTTTTCAGGGTGGTATATATAGGCAAAATATCTAAAGTTATTTATTACAACCGAATTAAACAGGTCTGCAGGAAAAAACTTTCTAAAAACCTAATTGTTGCTAGAATTAAATGCAAGTAAGTCCTTTGGGCTGCACCAGAGGTAGCTGGATCAAGTTGAGTTGATGGGGTACCCTGTGTGACTTGGTGCAGTGGTTCTGTCATAACTGTGCATTGAGTTCTGGTCCACTGATCTCCTGTGAGTTTAATGTGCAGTCATTTGTGCTGGTGAGCTTTTAATGGTTCCTTAACTGCTTCTTGACTTTCAGAGCCTTCCTTTTAATGCTGGATTTGCCTCAAGCCCTTAGAAAATCTCCTCTGATACACTTTGCCACTACATTTATGTTCTCCACCGCTTCCTGATATTCTTTGACAGGCTTTTTATCTGCATATTTGATCTGATACTCTTTAATCTTTGTTCCTGGTCTCTCTCTGTCTTCAAATACGTTTAAATTGGCAAAATCAGGCTTTTTCGAGCCTTTTCGGTGCAAAAAGGGCTGAGGAATCAAAAGAGTCCCTAAAGATTCTCCAATATGGCTCATTTCCCGTAGCAATGCATTGAAAACTGCCTCTGTTTTTCATTCCAGAGCTCCGAAGCTTGACTTGCGCGCTTGCGCGTTTTTTTCCGTTTTTTTGCTGCTGACGTCAGCATGACGTCAGTGGTACGGCAGATGACATCAGCATGATGTCAGCAGTGGGGTCCTCTGGCACAGATATGACGTCAGCATACTGACATCAGTAAGGTGACGTGGCAATACAGTGGGGTGACGTGGCGGGTGACATGGGCCGGGCACAGGCGATGAGGGGTGAGGTGGAGGCGACGTGGCGGGGTGACGCGGCGCTCCTCTAGCCTGAGGGAAGGGTGGTTTTATAGTTTATCGGACCGCCTTTGGTACGGAGGCAGTTTCTGTCAAGGGCGACCCGATGTAATGGGAAGTTGCCACCTGTCCCGGTGTACGACGATAAAACCGTCGGACATCGGGTGGTAACGTGCCAATACATAAGGGCGCCCGATATGAACAGGGGTCGTCAGATCTGGGGGAGACGATCTGACGGTGGACGGGAGGCGAAGGTGCGCGGGACTTAATAAAAGAGCGCGCGAGTTAAAGTTTAATTTTTCCATGGCGTGGGTGGGTTTAGACTTTAGAAAACGGGTTAATGGGTTTAGGCGCTTGGAGATTTATTAAACGAACATTAACAAATTCCAAAGGAAATGCGCAAAGGGGGGTTGTTTCATTTGGAGAAGGTTTCTTTGTGTTTTGGAAGGAGTCCAAACACTAGGGAAGGGGAATTATGCGGAGATGAGGGTTGTTACTAAGGTCCAGGTGACTTAGTAATTCCCCGAGGGATACTTATGGTTATATTTCAACCAGGGGGAGGGGATATTTACATAGGGGATTATTTACATAGTTTTAGTAGGGGGATGGGAAAAAATATAGGGAGTTAAATAATAATGTCAGTAGTTAATATGGAAATGACAAGAAAGCGCTAAGTTTCAGAGATCATAGGCTTCAAAAGGGAGATAGAACTTTATAGAGAAAATATGGACCCTCCTTGAGTGAAGTAGATCTTCGTTAAAGCTAATGACATGGAAAATGATGAAACTAAGAGATATCAAGCAGATCTTGACCTCTTTTGGGGAAATTAGTCAATGATTTAGGGAAGAGGAAGAAAGGGAAGTTAGTTATGCCTGATTTTAGCTCCTCCACATGAAACTGCCTGATGATTGTGACCTGAGTAGAGATGATACTTTGCAAACATAGGATTGATCAGAAATCAAGATTCTGCAACCTCAAAACTACTTACCCAGCCTACTTACCTAACATTTTTTCTTCTTTTGGTTTGGGTGCACTTAGACTTGCAGACCCAGCATTTCAAATTTTTCTTTTTATGTCTTCCTATTTACAAACTACCCTTATTTCTTTCAAGGGCCCAGATTAAGCAGTTGGGCTCCTTTGATTCTCTACCTATCTAAAATCTGCCAAGATTAAGCTGTTTGGACAGATTGTTCATTCTCTATATTCTAAAACAGGAAATTGAAACCTAGGGAGACCAAGATTAGGCTGTTTGGACCTCCCTTTAGCTGAAAATTCTACAAAACGAATGACTCTTCAAAATTGGAATGCAGTAGATGAACTTTGAGTAGCATTCTTTCATGGCCTCTTTCTTTGGTGACTGTTTAGCAAATATGGAGCATTGCAGCATGCAAAGTATGACATATTTGGCCTGTAAAAATGTCAATCATGAAATATGAGTAACCCGCTGTAGCAGGAGGCTAATAGTGGCTCCACTTGGGGATGGCTTCTCCTTGTGAGAAGCCAAGAACAACAGGTCAGATTGCCTTGATTCTTTTGTTATTGCTGTGCTTTGAAACTTCTTAGTGCTGACTGTTAGATTGATTTGAACTTTTGGACTACTAACAGCACTTTCCCTTAACTGATTCGCTGGTAAGTTGTAAAGCATTGCCTGCTTTCTTCTGCGTGCTTTAGCATCATGGACTATTACAAAATAAAATCAAAGTGCTGATATATACAAACATTTTATGTACAGAAAATAACACCGCTTGTTCTTTTCAATCAAAAAGGATCATTATAGTGCTTTAGCATTTGGCCATTGACAGGGCCTTCTTCAGCTGTGCTGCCATCTAGAGATCTGAGAAAATATGTATTATTGCCTTGTACAGTGCTGATAATGTATGGAACTTTCCACATAAAATTGAATTTTGCATGTTTTCCCTTGTCCTCTCTTCGTGAGTCCCATCTTAGAACTTTGTTGCCAACCCATAAATCCTCTGCTTTAGCTTTCTTATCAAACATCCTTTTGAGTTTTTCTTGCAGCATTTGAGCTCTGTCATAGACTTGCTCTCTGGTTTGCTGAAGATGAATGGTTTGATTAACTCTTCTCTGCATGTCATTTGG
>APFE030312423.1:0-19541 GCA_000404065.3 Pinus taeda
CATTTAAATATTTGGAAATATTAATTTAAATATATTATTTAAATCCAAATATTTTGTGACAAAACAAAGTATTTAAAAAGGGATGGTTAAGACAAGGCACATGACAACAACAATATAAATAGGACAGAATTGCATATCCAGTACAACATTTCATAACATAATGCAGTAGAAAGTGGGCATATCCAGTACAACATTTCATAACATAATGCAGTAGAAAGTGGGACAACAGTGCATATTCAGCTCAACATTTCATAATAGAATGCAGTAGAAAGAGGGACAACACAAAAATATACCAGAAAAACAAACAACATTGCTCATTCAAAGGCCCAGTCACCACCAGAATGTCCAAAAACAGTAGATTCCAACAGTCAGTAAACCAATTCCATATTTGAATGCACAATACTTGCACGCAGATAGAGTTTCTAGCAGGAAAATTAGAGATATTATCTTATCTTTAGTTTATTATGCAGGATTTCTCCAAAAATAGCCACAGTCAGCAACAATTCACTTTAAAGGTTGAACATAAGATCAAAAATAGTATAGACTTCCTATTACATAGTTGTATTTTGGGAAATATCTACATGTTTTTGGTAGAGATTGTTTGTAATAATTTTTATTTAGATTTTTCCAAAGATTTTTAGAGAAATTTTTGTAAATCAATTCCTTTTTTGGGATTTGATATTAGTTTAGCAAAATATCTCAGGATATTTTGTAATTTTCGTTATAAATACTTCATTGTTTTAAGTATTAAGGGGTGATTTCCAAATGTAATTTCCTTCTGCGTATTGTAATTTTCAAAGCACCGGAGCATCAATAATATAGGGACCTTTCACAGGATTCATGTGGTGTACTTAATGGTGATGTGTCTCTTCTATCTATTTGTTTAAACATTTTTCTTCCTTTCTCTGTTATTCTGAATATATGAATTAATCAACAAAAACTATGATAAATAGGATTTGTTATCTAGAGCGCTCTATTTTGGTTGTTGTTAATTTTAATGTTTTCCATTGAAGTCAAATCAAGCAATTCTTAATTGCACCTTGATTTCTACTGAACCTTACACTTATGTTATCCGCAACTCACTTAATTTCTGAAAAGATCCATTTAGTGCAACCTAGCTTGCCCTGTGAGAACTCTAAAAATTGATGCAAAACTCCAGTTTAGTTTATAGACTCCATAGCCCAATGGAATTATAACACTCAAATCAACCAAGCCAATCACACAAAACAAAAAGTACACTCATAACTAGCCTAAAATTTACATAAAAATAAAGCTAAATTAAACAGAGAGATCCCTCTCTGAAGCTGGCAAGGCTAGATCGCAGCTTCCAAAGTGTTTTTGATGTTGTCCTCTGTGTTTACTCCTTCAACCTCAAAAATACAGAACGACAACATAGTGGTGACCATGCCGAGGACTACCTAGAAAAGTATATCAAGTTCCAGATCTGATTATTGATGTTGGACAGTGATCAGACACAAGAAAGTTGAATCATCCACCTGGCGACTCCACACAGTTTCAGCTCAATTGGAAGACTCCACTGGAAGAAGAATCCAGAAATCAAGACATTCATGGTGACTCCATTACTTACTGATCAGGTTGCTTCCTAAAAACAAGATGACAGGGTATGTGGTAAACCCTATATCTTGTGAAGTTATAAAAGAAATCAGGGATCAGTTAGCGATTTTCAAATAGATGAAGTATTTTCAATGGTTGTGCTTCATTGTTTGAGATGTCTCAAGTCTTGTCCTGAAGGTAAAACCTATTTTTTCGAATTATTTGTTGAAAGGTTTGAAAAGGAGATTGAGCTTCTAGATGTTCAAATCCAACCATATAACTTCCAACATCCTACACAGTTCTTAGAAATTCTCCCTCCTCTCAAACGAGAAATAGTAGAGTTGCATGTTGATGTTGAAATTGAGCATTGTTTTGAGAGTAAATCAGTTGACTCATATCAGAAATTGTATAATGATATAGAAATCATATGTGGAATACCCAATCATGACCATAACTTTGCAAAATACTTTGAGCATCAAGTAATAGGTCATGTCTTTCATGATCCCATAGCTATCTATATGGAGAAGTTTTTCACTACAAAGTCCCAATCAATTTCTAGTGCCTCCCCTATTTTCCATGATTCCAAAGCTCTTTGTCATGAGGATCAAGCTGATAATCAGTTTCTAGTGCCCTAACAAGCTCTAGTTCTGATTCTTCTTAAATACAGTGAAGGAGCCAAGGTATTGGATCAGATTTTTGATTGGCTATATTGGATATTTTACATTTCGTAAATTAAAGCATTTGGTGTTAGCATAGGATTGTATATACATAAATAAGCTTACCCAGTAAGCATCTTCTCAGCACTCAGATTTTCAGTGTGTAGCAGTGATTTCAGTAATTAGTTTGTAGTTTTACAGTTTGCAGTACAGAGTTCAGTTTGTAGTTTTAGTTCAGATTTAGTACAAAGATCATATTTCTGTTTAAATGTTAGAACAAATCACTAAGGTTTTTAGTTTCAGAGGTTTTAATTGACACAGCAGGTTGCAGATTTGGGATCAGCCCAATTGATTAGGCTACTAGTCTACATGTTATAGACATTTTTGGACACTGTAACCCCAATCAAACATGTCCATAAACCAAGGGCTTCTAAGTCCCTAAAAGTGTTGCTTCACACCCTAAAGGAAGAAGGTCAGCTGATTAGATCATCTCCCAGAAGTTCTCCACAAAAAACTGCTCAGAACTAATCAAAACTGGACCATACAGACTGCCCAGTGCAGAGGGTGCGATGCATCTCACCCGCTCAATGTAAAAAGTGCAATGCATACAGGAAAGCCCTTCTGAGGGTGCGATGGGCGAGAGTAGGCAAATGGAAGAGACAGTTTGCAAGGTGGATGATCATGGAATCTTCCATAAACTTCTCCTATGACACTTGCCTCTTTGAATTCTCCCAGGGATGAGTAAGAGATCATCAATCTCCAAGTGGAATCAAGAACTATCAGAGAGAGGACACTAATAAAAAACCCAGCAGCTGACTCACCCCCCTGCAAACATCTATATATGGATCCCTCATCACAGAGATGTAGAGGCTAGAATCTTGTATCTTGTAAGGAAGTGTTGTTGGTTTCTTGGTGCAATATCATAGTGTTGGGTGATCTAAGCTTTTCATGAGGTGAAGAAGGGCTTTCATGCTGAGAAGATGACGCTGGGTCAGAAAAATGGGTTGTAATCCTCTTTGCTATTCTTGATATTAATAAGCTATTCAAGTTTTCCTCCATATTCTTGTATGTTTGATGATATATGCATCTGTGTGGTCAATATATATCTCGTCCTATATTGTTTATGATTGTAGATCTCTGTTCTTCGATAGTATTATGTTGCTTTGATTCCACAGGTGCTCTTTGAAGCTGGGTAAACGAAGAAGGAGCGGCAAAGATCTGTCAGAAGGGAGAGGAACCAAGCGCAAGACTGAGTTTGGTGTCCTTTGTTCCCCTCTTATCTACTTCTCATAAATGAAAGCGAAAGTAGTTTTGGTTTGTTTGTTTTTAAGATAGCTACCCGTCTTAGTGGGACTAGCATCTCCGAGTGGACACTAGATTTCCCAATAACGCTACGGTGTTCTTGACACTTCACCAGGAAGTGCCATACATAGCTGGAGCCACTGTTAGGGTCCTATAATTTTTATAGGATTGCTTGATTATAACTAATCATTATTATGTTTGAGATGTTTCAAATAATATTTCCTCCTACAAATTATTTCCAAAGCAACACCAAATACTAAGATTTAGGAAGATTTTACATATAAATGTTTGGATCAGATCAAACTGCAGGTATTTTCATCATAAAGATGTCAGAAGCAACTTTAAAACAGTATATTATTCACTCAAATCCAATTCTTGGATCAAAGGAAAGAGAAAGTTGGAAGTCTGCACCACAAAACAAAGAAGAAGCCATAAATGAGAAATCATTTATTTTTGAAGTATTAAAATTAATTCAAAAAATAAATGAATAAATCTAAATTCTAAAAAACATGAAAATCCTTTTATTCCAAAAGTCAAAGGGCCTACCCGGCACTCATGCTTTATTTGTCCCCAAAGTCAAAAGCATCGGGATGTGTGCACATTATAATCTATGGTTGTGCATATGTTTCAGATCCCCAGACCCTCCAACATTTAACCAAAGGAGGGTCCGAAAAAGTGGTTTTCACTTTTACTGTCATTTACAGATGTCACCCTCACGTAATTTTTGACCCCCTTCTCCCTAAATCTCTTATTGCCTACCCCGCTCTAGAATCCATTAATTGTTTTGATATATTCATGGGTGCGGGAAAATAAATTCATGAGAGACAATAAGAGGGAAATTTTGCAATCATAGGTTCATGAAAGTAATGCATCGGTGAGAAAAATAGGGAGCTTCATGTAAACGAGTTTTACACATAACAGGAAGCGAAGAAAGATATTTTTGTTTTTACAGGTATAAAAGTCGAAACAAAAATGTTTTACCAGCCATGGATTTACAAAAAACAACACATGGTTTTGGAAATCCATCCAAAGATTAAAAGGAAATTTAGAGGGGAAAGTAAAAGGAGAAATAGGACATGGTTTTTGAAAACAAACCATGGATTTTTGAAACAGTATTTATAAATCATTATAATAAATACTTTGAATTATGAATTTCATTTAAATATCTGGAAATAGGAAACATTAATTTAAATATATTATTTAAATCCAAATATTTTGTGACAAAACAAAGTATTTAAAAGAGGATGGATAAGACAAGGAACATGACAACAAGAAGATAAATAGTACAGGAGTGCATATCCAGCACAACATTTTAGAACTGAATGCAGTAAAAAGAGGGACAACACAAACATCTTCCAGCAAAGCAAACAAAATTTCTCATTCAAAGGCCCAGTCACCACTAGAATGCCCAAAAAGAACATATTTCTAGCAGTCAGTAAACCAATTCCAGATTTGAATGCACAATACTTGCAGACAAATCAGAGTTTCTAATAGGCAAATTAGAGATATTATCTTATCTTTAGTTTATTATGTAGGATTTCTCTAGAAATAGTCATAGTCAGCAACAATTCACTTTAAAGGTTGAACATAAGATCAGAAATAGTATAGGCTTTCTATTACTTAGTTGTATTTTGGGAAATATCTACATGTTTTTGGTAGATATTGTTTGTAATACTTTTTATTTAGATTTTTACGTATATTATTAGAGTATTTTTTTGTAAATCAATTCCTTTTTCACGATTTGATATTAGTTTAGCAAAAGATCTGAGGATATTTTGTAATTTTCATTATAAATACTTCATTGTTTTAAGTATTAAGGGTTGATTTATGAATGCATATTCTAATTTTCAAAGCACTGGAGCATCAATAATACAGGGACCTTTCACAGGATTCATGTGGTGTACTTAATAGTGATGTGTCTCTTATGTCTATTTGTTTAAACATTGTTCTTCCTTTTTCTGTTATTTTGAATTTATGAATTAATCAACAAAAATGGTGATAAATAGGATTCATTATCTAGAGTGCCCTATTTTGGTTGTTGTTAATTTTAATGTTTTCCACTGAAGTCAGATCTACGAATTCTTAATTTCTCCTTGATTTCTACTGAACCTTACACTTCTTCTATTCCGCAAGTCACTTAATTTCTGAAAAGATCCAGTTAATGCAACCTAGTTTGCCCTCTGAGAACTCCTCTAAAAATTGATGAAAAACTCCAGTTTAGTTTATAGACTTCATAGCCCAATGGAATTATAACACTCAAATCAACCAAACCAATAAAAAAAAACAAACAAGTATAGTCATAGCTAGCCTAAAATTTACATAAAAACAAAGCTAAATTAAACAAAGAGATCCCTCTCTGAATTTGGCAGGGCTAGATCCTAGGTTCCAAAGTGGTTTTGATGTTGTTCTATGTGTTTACTTCCTCAACCTCAAAAATACAGAATGACAATAGTGGCAAAAGTTTGATTGCACAATAGAAGGTACTAGGAGAAATAACACCCCTCCATGGCACCTCCACAGAGATTGAGCCAAGTCCTAATTCTCAGTAGCAATGGGAAAGGAAAACCTTGAACAAGAAGATATACTAGACATCGACGCCATTGCAATGAATGGGGTGTTTAATATAAAACCAATTTTCAATTTTTTTATTTTTTTTTAACACGGTCAAATATTGTTATATTATAAAAACTTCAACAAAGGAACAAGTCCCATTACAGATACTAGAGGAAGCGAAGTGGAATTGATCCAAAATGGGCATGCAGTCCCTTGATCCAATTCACTAGGCTTAATCTTTAAGACTTGGAAGGCAAACCGGCTATATTTTCATATGAACTGACCTAGGAGCAAACAATATTTACAATGCATAAGACATTTTCACCAGAACTAATTAACCGAATCATCAAGTGGCTGCTCTTTTTTGTCATTGTTCTTGGTTGAGGCCTCCCCTTGCATGCTTTGGTTCATAGATATTATGTGACTGATGGCTTCTTCCAAGTGATTGCATTTCTCTTTGAGGCCTTCGATTTTCGCCCTCTGTTTTTCAAGTTTTTTCTTCTTTGATTTGTTCTCTAACTGAACTTCTTCTTTGAGTTCGTTGAAATGCTTGATGAAGCGGGCAATCATGAAGTAGTGTGCCTTGCAAAGGGTGCAATTGCTGTTGGTGACGACACAGTCCAAAGGATTTTCTGACATTGTTGATGAGTCTTGAGTAATCTTGGATATCTTGAGGCAAAGCTTGATTAGCTTGCTACAGAGAGGAGAGTGAAGGTTAATAGAGATTCTGGAGGAAGAAGGCAGGTGGATCAGAGAGTTGATGGTGGAGGGGCAGTTCAGGGGAGAGAGGCTAATAAGTGGAGCTCCAGAGATAAGAGGGGGTGAGAAGCAAGGAATCACAGAAGGAGGGAGGAAGCAGCTTCTGAAATGGGAATAAAGAACAGAGGAGAGAGCATGAGGATGGTAACAGAGAGAATGAGGAACAGAGAGTTGTGAAACAGAGGCCTGCAAAGTTGAAAGGAGCTGGATCACAAAAACAGGACAAGTGTTAGAGAAAAGAACGAAAATACAATCCCGACAGATGGCATCTAAACCTCGTAGCGCTGAATTTGAGGAACTTCTTTGATTGAAGAGCACTGGGGGCAATCTAGAAAAGGGATGATGGGATCTCAAGCCTTTGCCGAGAGAGCAGAGCACAACCGCAACATTGAACTCGCTGGACCAATGCACCACGGGTTGTTTATAAGCCCACTCAAACTTCAGAGCCTCTGAATGCGGATCAGACTGCTCTGAGATGTTCCTGCCCCAGATGTCAATTCGAATATTTCTTGAGTAGCCTTTGAGGATTGCGAAATGACTGTTACCTAACTTCTGAGTTATCTTTTCACGAGACTCTTCCTAGTCCATTACCCAGTACAAATTTTCCATTAGCCTAAGGATTTCCTTGACAATGCTTAGGATGTGGGAATGGACACTGTCAGTGGAGAGGGAATCGGATGTCCAACTGCATGGACAGAAGGGAGAGGTGGAATTTTTATTGAGATGACTGTTTGATCCTTGGATCACGAGCCTGACTGAGGGGAGGGGTGTCTTATGGGATTGATTTATCATATGTGTTGTTGTTCTCATGGACCTGCCCTATGGGTCTGATGACAACACTGTTGGCTAGAGAGTCTACCTTGGTATTATAATTTCTCATGACGTGTTTGAATTGAATAATCCCTAGCTGTTTTGAGTTATCCCCAATCTTGTGCTTGATTCTATTGAGGGCCTGATTTTTGAAGTCGCCCCTGATTCTAAAGCTGCTATCATAATTGCCAAGTCGCCAATTATGACTGGATTTTTGGCTTGAAATTTTTTTAGGATGCAGGTACCTAGTAAAAGGCTATAGGTCTCTGCCATGTTGTTTGTCATATTTCCCAATCCCCATTCATAAGTGGTGATGACTTGCCCATTTTGATAGGTGATTATTCCCCCTGTTCCTGCTTGTCCGAGGTTTTTTTTGGAAGCGTCATCGAACTAAAGAGTGAAAGTCTTTTGCTCTTGAATCCACTGTTCTATTTCATTTTGAGTTCCCCTGAGTTTCCATTTTTTTCTCCCTTACGTGACTTTGCTGGAGATTGTTTATTCTTTGAGTAGACCAACGGGAATTTATTATACCATTCTTCCTCTTCTTTTTGCCAATTGGTGTGGTCAGTTTTTGTTACAGTGTTGGCACTTATCATTTCTGCGACTAGGCCCAAAGTTTTGGCCAGAGTGAGCATTGGGTTTGGCTTTTGGTTTTTGAAGATGTATTTGTTCCTGGATAACCAAATTTTCCAACAGAGAGCGGAAGGAATGCATCTCCAAATTTGAGTAATTATGACTTTGCCTTTTCTTGCATGGGGGTAGACTTTTTCCCAATTTCTGTTAAGAGTTGTGAGCTGGTTGAAGTTTTCTCTAGGAGACCTCAAAGGGCTGATAATTTGGTGCCAACAGTGTTGGGAAAAGGAGAAATCAAGGAATAAATGTTGACTACTTTTCTCTGAACAACAGAGGCAACACATTGAATGACCTTGAATCCCTTTTTTTTGAGATTTTCAGCAGTGAGGATCTTCCCTTTTAGGAGGGTCCACGCAATTTTTTTTTATCTTTGGAAGGCATTCATTCTTCCAAATTGCTGACCGAAGGTTCCAATTATCTAGGTTGTTGCTATATTGGAGGAGTTGATACCCATCTTTCATTGTGAACTTTCCTCCGCTTGGGTCCCAAATGAAGTTGTCTTGAACGGATTTATTTGTAGGGGCAGCTCCCATCAACATTCTCTTCAGATTTTCCCACTGATTTTTGAGATGATTTGCGAGAGGAAGGTCCCTCCAAGCAAACCAACTATTGTGGTCCCAAACTGAGATGTCATATAAGGAATGAATGCTTTTAGCCTCCATCCATATTTTCAGGGGTCTGAATTGCTGGAGATGATTTCTTGGCTTCGAACCCATAATTCTAACTGTCCAAAGATTTATATCTTTTCCATTTCTAGGGAACTTTGAGATATGATTTTTGATTTGAGGAATGACTTTTTTAATAAGTCTCCATGTTGGAGTGCATGGTCTTTCCACGATCAAATCAGTGAGAACCTTGGAGTGCTGCCCATTAAGGTATTTTTTTTTTAGAGCCTCAACCCACCAGCTGCCTTTTTCCATTAGCATTCTCCACACAAGTTTGAAGCCCATCGCTTTATTAGTTAGGCTTGGAATTTTGATGGATATGCCACCTTTTTCAAAGGGGAGAATCACCTGTTCCCATCGGACCAAAATGAATTTTTTAGTATCTTGTTTCCCTTCCTGCCAGAGAAAGATTCTCATAATTAGCTCCAATTGTTTGTGGATGCTTTGCTAGAGCCAAAGTAACAGCATACTGATAAATAGGAAGCGTTGAAAGAAGAGCTTTAATGAGGATGGTCCTGCCCGCTAGGTTTAACCATGACAACCCCCAACTTTGGAGAAGCCCTCTCATTTTTTCAATCTGCTTGTTCCAAATCTCAGACTTGACAACTTCCCTTGCCAAAGGAAGGCCAAGATAGGAAAAGTGGCTCTAGTTTCTTTGGACTGGGATGTCCATGATTAGAGAGATTCTTTGCATTACTTGAAGCGAGACATTCCAAGTATATATTCTGCACTTTTTGTTGTTAAGCAGTCCCCCTAAGACAGCTAAGAAAGTGTCCAGGATTCTCTTGAATCTCCTTGCAATTAAGCTTGAGGCTCTTCCTATTGAGAGAGGGTCGTCTGCAAAGAGAAAGTGATTTATTTCTTTTATTCCTCTCCCTATACTTATGCCTGTTATGTCCTTTTGTTTCCTTAGATTTTCCAGATGTATGCTTAAGGTTTTCGCCATGATGATGAAAAGGAAGGGTGAGAGGGGGCAGCCTTGTCTCAGTCCTCTGGAACTTCGGAAGTAGTGACTAGGCCTTCCATTGATTAGGGGAGCTGTCCAAGGATTTGAAATGCATTCCATAATGATGTTTATAAATTTGTTAGATATTCCAAACTTCCAGAGAACAACTGCTAAGAATTGGTTATTGACCCTATCGAAGGCATTTGCCATGTCAAGTTTTATGATCATACCTCTTTCATTTCTATGCAAATTGTTGTGTATTGCTTCTTGGACCAAAATGACATTATCTGTTATTTGTCTTATAGGGACAAATCCTCCTTGGTTCTCTGAAATGAGAGTGGGCAAGAGCTTTTTCAGTCTAGTTGCCAAGATTTTGGTGACGATTTTGTAGGAGACATTGCAGAGGGATATGGATTTGAATCGATCAAATGAGAGGGGGTTTGGTTCCTTCGGGATAAGCGCCATGTGGGAAGTTTTTATATTTTCTTGAAAAAAAATTTGACCATCCTGATGAAATCTTTCTTTATTATTTATTTCCCAATGAGTCCTGTAAAAAGCAATTGTGAAGCCATCAGGCCCGGGAGCCTTGTCCGTCTACATACTGCACACGTCTTTTCTAATTTCTTCCTTTGAGACTTTCTGTTCCAACTCGCTGTTTTGCTGCTCATTGATTTTACATTCTACTGGTAGGAGGAAGTGCACGCTGTCCAAAGGCTGATAGTCAGTAGTTAACAGAGATTTGAAGTGGTTGTGGGATGCTTCTTTGATTTCCTCTTGCTCTCTTAATTCTTTACCCTCAGCGGTGATTTTGTCTATTTTATTTCCAGCTCTTCTGAGCTTGAGATTATTATGGAAGAAAGATGTGTTTTTATCTCCCACGCTGAGCCAGAGGCACCTCGATTTTTGTCTCAGCTCCTCTTCCTCAGCTCTGTTATGCCTATATAATTCCCTGAATATTTCGTTTTCTTGAGTTTGCTCTTCCTTTGATGTTTGTTGAGCCTCCTTTTCCTGATTCCATTTTTCCAATTTTCGATGTAGCTCGATTTTTTTATTTTTCTCTATTGTTGCATTCTCTTTTGCCCACTTTTTGATTGCTGATCTTAGGAGTTTTAATTTGGATTCCCAAACATAGTGGGGGGATCCAATGACTTCCATCTCCCAACTTTCTTTGATGATCTTGCGGAAATCCTCCTTGATGTCCCAAAATTTATTGTATTTGAATGGGATTGGGCCGAGATTTCCTATTCTATCTAGGATCAAGACCACTGGCTTATGATCTGAAGCTATAGCATGGACGATCTTTCTCTTTATTGAGGAGAATCTTGCTGCTATACTTTCATGAATTAAGATCCTGTCAAGTCTTTCTTTGATATTGTGTGTTCCTGCTCTCTTATTGCTCCAAGTAAATTTCCCATTGCATGGTGGAATTTCGATGAGTTTATGGGTTTCTATTATTTCTTCCAGAGCATCTCTTGATGAGTCAGCGAGAAATTTTCCTCCTATCTTTTCTTCAATGTTTCTTATTAAGTTCAAGTCACCACCCAGAACTGCCTTCCTATTTTGACATGCCTGCAACTCCGATTTGATAGAGTCCCAACAGTATGCTTTGTCCCTGTAATGGTTTGGAGTATAAATGTTAAGCACGGTAAATTCTTCTTTTGTGATTTGATTTTTGAGGTAAGTTCTGACCCATCAATAAGTTGATTTTTTTCTGATAAGGTCTCGTTTTCTCTTGTTCCACAATGTGCCTATTCCTCTTGAGGAACCCAGTGAGTCTGTTGCTGTTCCTACAAAGCTTTTGTGTCTTTTTTGTAAATTTTTGAAAGTCTTGGTTGGACATTTTGGTCTCTGGGATCAGAAAGAAATATGGCTGCTCTTGGCTGATTATATCCCGGACTGTGTTGGATTTTAAAGAGGAGCCCAGGCCCCTGCTATTCCAAGAGACCAAAATCATTACTTACTGGATTTTTGGTGAGCCCCGCTCTTCTCCTTTATCTTTTCCCCACTTCCTCTTTGCTTGGCCAAAAAACAGTCCATCAGTTGTTGAGTACATGTGGCCATTTATTTAGCTGTTGTTTCCTCTCTTATTTCTTTGTTTGATTTCCTGCCTGCTTTTTTTGGTGGCTCTGAGTTGTTGCTTACTTCTTTCACTTTGTTTCTTGTTAGGATACTGTATATGGTGGGAGGGGGTGAGGGGAGGATCTAAGAAGGGGATTGAATGACTACTAGGGCAGTAGCTGGAGGTGGAGAAAGGGGGGAGGATGGATCTTCGTCCTCCAGGGATTCGAAGAGGTTTGAAGAAGAGGGAAAAGGTTGAGTCAAGATAGGATGGGCGGGAGGGGAGCAGCTTAGAATTTGGGGGGAGGCTTTGGTTTAGGGCCAGACTGTTTGGGGTTTGATTTCTTT
The DNA here is from genome assembly GCA_000404065.3 of Pinus taeda. Lineage (NCBI taxonomy): Eukaryota > Viridiplantae > Streptophyta > Pinopsida > Pinales > Pinaceae > Pinus > Pinus taeda. The sequence goes on from APFE030312423.1 coordinate 12,285, forward strand.
TTTTTATTTGTTCCCATGAGTCTTCACTAGCTTCATCATTTTCATTCATTTCATTTTCTTTTTGTTTACTACACCTATTAGCAAAATGACCATATTCATTTCATATCTTACATTTGAAAGGGATTTGTTCGTAGTCCAATTGGTGAATATGGGTCCATTGGTCCACTTTGATCTTGATTTCTTCTGGAAGGCCTTTTCCTAAGTCGACTTCAACACAGATCCTTGCACAAGCAAGCATGTTATCCTTTAGTTCGCATCTGTCTATGTATTTTCCAACAGCGTTCCCAATGGCTTTAACCGATTCATCTCCCCAGCAGTGAAGGGGGAGATGGGGCAAGTGAACCCAAACCGGGACTACATTAGGTATATCCATTTCTGGGTCGAAGTTAGGGGACCATCTGTTCAGGTAAAGACCTCTCGAATCCATGAAGTAGGGACCATTTCTGAAGATGAGATTCCTGTCTTCTTTGGTTTCAAAGAGGAAAGTATAGTAACCCCTTCCATAGAATCTTATGGCGATTTTTCCTTGGATGTTCGCATTCCAGTTGCACTCCACCCATTTCTGAACAGCTCTGGAGAGGGCCACAGGTGAGTAAATTGTCCAACCAAACCTCTCTCTGCTAGAGAGATCACTACCTTCCTTGGGAAACTAGGAGGAAGGGAGATTTCTGGGATGTCAGCTACTTTCTTAACGAAATTTGAAGTTGTAGGTATGTTTCTAGTGGTTGCATTTTCAGAAATGAGAGAGGCAAAGATCTCAACCTGGTCTTCATTGTCTTTCATTTGGGAGGGATCATTCCCAGCCATGGAAAGTTCAGGAGGAAGCCAGTCGCAATACTGGCCAAAGGATGGGGGTGGGGTCCGACTGCAGAGGAGTCATGGAGGAAGGCAGGAGGCCCAGCAGCAGGGGATGCCAGGCAGGAGGGCCGCAGGAGGCAAGGTTGCAGAGGTGCGGGAGCTCCTATTCAAAAACGCGTGAATCAACGTTACTCCCATTTTTCAATTTCTAGCATTTCTAAAGCATTGCAGGGACTCTTCTGTTATTCCGGCATTTTCCCATTCATATAGTCGTTGAAGGACCTGCTTGCTCTATTTAATGGATCGCTCAATATTGTTCCTCAACTTGTCCCGATGATGAACCACACTAGTTGGTTCGAAACGCGTCAACGAATGATTCTCTATGTGATTTTGCTGAAATCATTCTCACACTCAAGTATGGATCACAGAAGTCTAAGCTCTTTAATATTAAACTAACTTTTTTTATATATTATATGATTTTTATTTCAAAATTTATGTTACTCAGTTTTGTTTTGTTTTGTCTTTCTAAGTAATAAATGTTAGGGAGAAACTCTAAACATTTTTTTCCATTTGGAATATGATATTGAAAGTAAATTTTGTATTCTTTAATATACAAAGTTAAGTGGGGGAGGCAGGAGAAGGAGGGGTTCTTTATAGCCCCGATGGAAAAATAGTGACACAATTTGCATGGGGTCTAGGCCTAGAGAATAAAAATATCGTGGAATATCTTGCATTATGGAAATTTTTGGAGGTAAACATAGAAACTAAAATTTCAAGTATGATAGTTTTTGGAGATCCAATGCTTTTTATCAACCAAATTACCAAGGTCATTGAAGCAATATGTTCAGATTCCCATCCATGAATCAAAGGGTGCTTATTTTTTCCTCTCAGTTTGAAAATTTGGAATTTTTCCATATTCTTAGACATTTGAACCTGGTAGCCAATAATTTAGCGAGATAAGGTTCCACTTGGAACAAAGTAGCCTTGAATTGGATAATAGTGATGGCACCTCTCCATTTCCTTAATGATTAATAAAGTTTCAAATTATCTTCAGATGAATGGGGGCATTTTTTTCCTCATTATTATGTTTTAACGAGATTTTCAAACCTCAAACATTAGAAATATGAATTATTTAAGCTTGGGATCATTTATGATTTGGAAACACGGCTAGTTTCCTTATCACTCCATTGCAAAGTGGTATGCTCTCATAAAATAATGGATTCTAGCCTCCTGTTATTTTCCTCTTTCCAAACATGTCCATTTTTGTTCCCTCACTAGCTCCTTAAATGGGCTCACAAGCAACAAGTCTCTTCATTTGATTGAAGGGAGTGGTCTCTTTTCTATTTAATCTTTCTTAAGTGGGATTTGGGGTAGCTTGTCCTGGTTGCAGAGTCTAGGACCTCAATAAAAATAATGGAGTTAGGGAAGTCATCCAACGCCATTCCTCCCATGTCAATTCTTTGTTCACATGAACTTTGGGTAATGGATTTAGATTTACTATTAATGTTTCGCTCATGGAATGGTTATGTCTCTGCCTATATATCAAATTCCTTATTTCCTCAAAGTATCATTAGGTTCTCGCCTCAACCTGGTTATGAAGCTAGTGTTTTCAATGTCAATGAGTTATAAAGTTGGGTGTCCAATTTATGGTATGAAATTTATGGTATGAAATGGAAAATTCATTTGTCCCTTTAGACAATGTTGATTTCAACTTTATGTTGGACAAACTTCTAAACACATCATAGGATCTACTAGTTTTCATAAAAAAATCTTGAAGATATGGTCGAAAGACAGAGGATTTCGTTCCAGTTTTTCCTAGAAGCTAAGTTGTTCCATTATCGGGCAGAAATGGAACAAGCAGTCGAAGGTCTCACCGAAGAAGTGCGAAATATTGATGTCTTTTTACCTGCAAATGCACCATCAGCTCTAGGTGGTGAAGGTCCCAACATTTTCGTTGGAGGGAAATGAACTTGTTTACTCAGAAGAAATGGTACTAATGGAAACAATTGTTGTTGAGTTTTTGGTCATGAAGTTTTGGGTAGTTTCTGGTGCATATATGCTTTTTGATGGTGCTATGTAAATTTTGTTTAATACTTGGTATTTTTCATAGAGTCTATAATGTTAATGTATTTAGTTTAATATGGAGTAGCAGCCCTAGAGCTTGCAACTTTTTTGAACAGTCTTTTGTCACCACGAATTTTGTATCAGAAATGTTATGTAAGGGTTCTAGTCCTTAATCCAAGTTTATTAATATGAAAACACTTACCCATTTTGTTTAAAAAAATAAAAAAAACATACAATTTAAGTGAACACTAAAGCTTTAAATCACTACAATAATATACTTCTTATAAACTTAGTATGTTAGCTATGGGAAATATAATTTGAATAAAGAAGATAACACTACATCTCAAAACTCCTCAAACAAACCAAAATATCTCATATAATTTAGATGATTAAAAAAATACCTTATCAAAACATTTAGATAAAAACAATTAAAAATTATCCTCCCCAAAACATTTGGAAAATAAAATGATATTTAATTTTACATCGAAAAACATCAGAGCAAGCAAATTTTCCCAAAAATGTCATTAAAGCCAAAGAAGCATTTACTGGGTTGATTTTCACTAAGGATTGTTTTTCTAAAACATCACAAGGAAAATCAATTTCTAAGATTCTTAAAACATCATAAAATTATGGTTAAAAAAAAAAAACAATACTAAAAGTGATGCATAATAACATTTTTTTTTTTCATTTTCAAAATATGGTATATAATAATGTTAATTTTAATAAAATGAAGTTTTTTTTAAGGCATAGCTCTGATACCACTTGCTATAGCTCCAATACCACTTGTTATAGGTCTGATACCACTTGTTATAGCTCTGATACCGCTTGTTATTCTCTTTAACCTGCAAGACGATACCAGAATACCAAATATGCGAAGCAATATACCTAGAACATAGAATAGCGAGTAAAAAGAGCAAGTATTTTATTATTCAGAAAGCAACGTTCACTTGCCTCTTCGAGGGGGAAACCTCCAATAGAGCAGAGCTCGATGACAAAATAAGACACGATGCTCCTCGCAGGGAGTCTCTATCCTTTATATATCACTCATACATGCAATACCATGGATCAATACCATGGGTTTTATTAATACCATCTATCGAATACCATAACCCATTTGTAACTAACTGTGGTCCCATCATTAATTGCGGGTTAACCACTTACAATTATTAATATGGGCTTTATTGACTCTTTACTATGACTTGATCCCACTACATAAAAAAGGAGGTTAGGGTGGGACCCTAACATGCCCTCCCCCTTAAGAATAGCCTTGTCCTCAAGGCTAAAGCTGCAGAAACTGCTGAAGAATAGTGGCTGGTTCCCAAGTTGCATCTTTTGGAGAGGTGTCTTTCCACTTAACAAGGAATTCCCTAATCACGCGGCCACGCAGGGCCCTTTCTTGTGTGTCTAGGACCTGTTCAGGTTGGAGCCAGATTGACCCTTCCTTGTCCAATTCAGGTAGACTGGTTTGAATTTTGCAATTGTTCCCGATCACTTTCTTGAGGCATGAGACATGGAAAACTGGATGGATTTTTGCAATAGGCAGCAAAGCCAGCTTGTAGGCTACTTCTCCAATGCGCTGAAGTACTTGATATGGTCCGTAGAATTTTGGAGATAGTTTCTGACAACCCTTGTATTTGAGTGATGTTTTCTTATATGGTTGCAGCCTCAAAAATACATGATCCCCTTCTTGAAATTGGCGCTATGAGCGATGCTAGTCTACCTGTTACTTCATGCGGTTTTGAGCTTGATGAAGATTCTCTCTAAGATGGGAAAGCATGGTTGCACGGTTTTGTAGGATTTGATCCACTGCTTGTACCTTTGAACATCCCTTGATATAAGAAGTAGGGGAAGGAGGGAGTTGACCATGTACTGCTTTATAGGGAGTCATTTTGGTGGTGGCATGATAGTTGGTGTTATACCACCATTCATCCAGAGGTAACCACTGTACCCAAAGATGTTGCTTTTCTGAAGTGAAACACCTAAGGTAAGTTTCCAGACATTTGTTAACAACTTCAGTTTGACCATCTGTTTGTGGATGATAGGAAGTGCTGAGTTTTAGTTGGGTGCCTTGTAGCCTGAAGGGTTCCTGCCAAAAACTATTGGTGAATATCGGGTCACGATCGGACACAATAGAAGTGGGCATGCCATGCAATTTGAAGATCTGATCCATGAAAGATTGAATGACCAAAGTCGGTGTAAACGAGTGGGGTAGGGCACAGAAATGAGCATACTTAAAAATTTTGTCCACAACCACCATGATGACTGACTTTTTCCTGACTTTGGATGACCTGTAATGAAATCCATAGAAACCTCCGTCCATATTGATGCCGGGATGGGCAACGGTTGTAATGTGTCTGGTGCTTTGACGGTCTCCCCTTTGTGGCGTTGACAGACATCACATTCTGCTACAAAAGTAAGGATTTCCTTTTTCATGCCTGTCCAAAAAAATGATCTTCTAGTGCGAGCATACGTCTTCTGAAAGCATGAATGTCCTGCAATGGGGGATGAGTGCAATTCTGCCAAAATGCGACTTTTGATGGTGGATGTTGGTGATATTAAAACTCTGTCCCTATAGCGAAGAATCTCATTCTGCCACGAGTAGCCCTTGGTGGGATTTGGATCCGCCTGCAATTGAGAAATGAGTTGGGAGAGCCCAGGATGTGAAAACCATTCCCTGCGAGCCTCTTCAATCCATTCTGGAATGGGAAGGGAAATTGCTAGCAGGGTACTTTCTTCCTCAAATTGGCGAGATAATGCATTTGCTACACTATTTTCTTGCCCTTTTTTGTAAACGATCTCATAATCATATCCCAACATTTTGGCGAGCCATTTATTTTGTTGTGGGGAGGATAGGTGTTGCTCCAAAAAATATTTAAGACTGTGATGGTCTATGCGGATTTGGAAACGTCGCCCTAGTAAGTAAGGATGCCAGGTCTCTACTGCATGTAAGATGGCCATCATTTCCTTCTCATAGGTAGATTGACCCAGATTCTTCCCACTTAGTTGTTAGCTTGTGAAGGCCAAAGGTCGACCTTCCTGCATTAAGACTGCCCCAATACCTGTACCCGAAGCATCACATTCAATGACAAAAGATTTAGTGAAATCTGTTAGTGCTAAGACTGGAGTGGAACACATGGCATTTTTGAGAGCTATAAATGCCTGCTGTGCATCCTCATTCTAGAAGAATGAATTTTTCTTCGGGAGTTGCGTGAGGGGCTTCGCTATGCGACCATAATTGCGTACGAATTTGTGATAATAGCTTGTGAGACCCAAAAATCCTCTCAGGCTCTTCAAGGTCTTAGGTTGAGGCCAATCCTGCATTGCCTGGATCTTTTTGGGGTCCACCTTGACACCTGCACGCCCCACAATGTGGTCCAAATACTCAACTTCTTCCATGCCAAACGAACACTTGGACATCTTAACAAATAATTGATGCTTGCGGAGCAGTTGCAAGAGTAGATCTACATGCTGAAGATGTGCGGCCCAAGTGCAACTATAGATGAGGATGTCATCGAAGAAGACCAGAACGAATTTCCTGAGATATGGTTTGAGAAGATGGTTCATAAGGCTCTGAAAAGTAGATGGGGAATTACAAAGACCAAATGGCATGACCAAGAACTCATAATGGCCTTCATGAGTTCAGAAAGCAGTCTTTGGAATGTCGACTTCCTTCATGCGAATTTGGTGGTAGCCTGAGCGAAGATCCAGCTAAGTGAAGAATTGAGCCCCATTGAGTTCATCCAACAAATCATCAACCACCGGGATGGGAAATTTATCTTTGACTGTCAGCTTATTGAGGGCCCTAAAGTCTGGACACATCCGCCATTCCCCATATTTCTTGAGTACCATGACCACCAGTGATGAATAAGGACTAATGCTGGGACGTATGACACTTGCTTCCAAAAGTTCCTTGATTATTTTTTCTATTTCATTCTTTTGGGTGAACGGATATCTGTATGGGCGCACATTTGGGGGTTGGTCCCCAGGAACCAAGGTGATGCTATGATCATGTTCCCCTCTCGAGGGTGGAAGCTCATGAGGCTTGTCAAAGACCGATAGATGGTTATTTAAAATCTGTTGCATCTCAGGATGAATCGGCAGAGACTTGGTTTTGACTGCTTGGATGGCATTAAATTGAGCTATAACTCCATGATGGCCCTTTTTTAGCAATTTTTCCATCCTATGCGAGCTCATGATAGAGGGGGTTCCTGCCTGGAGTCCATGGAGGGTATGTGTGGAGTTGTTCTGCTTAAAACTCATATATAACTCCTGGAAATCCATTGTGATTGGCCCAAGAGTGTGAAGCCATTCAGCCCCGAGGACAATGTCGCACCCACCCATGTGTATTGCAAACATGTGGGTCTTCAACTGATAATCCCCCATTTGAAGTTTGAC
>APFE030312429.1:0-17508 GCA_000404065.3 Pinus taeda
TGCAAATTAAGGTTTCATGCTCTATGCCTCAGGGATACATTTATCAGAAAACAACATAAGTAAATCTATGCTCATACAGGTATTGCAAGTTATAAACTAACACAAGTGAATCCTTCTTATACATAGGTATTGCTCACTATTTAGCAGCCTAGATACATCTATGAATTCGAAAGAAACCAACAGCTTCATTACACTATTTCGGAGAAAGAAAAACATACATGAAGTGAGATATACAAAGAAGGAAACATACTGCGCATTTCCATGATTAGAATCACCAAAGAGTTTCATTAATCGTCAACATGAGTTCCATTCACTAGTCCATTACATTTAGCCATATATAACTCAAGTCCCTCATGAACAAGCAAATAGAACCAAAAAATGGAATCACGAAATTTGGACCCTCGGGTGCAGAATTCTGAAACCTCTATTAAGTGTTTTTTCCCTCTATTTATAAGGAGAGGGAGAGCTTTGAATTAACAGTTATAAAATATCTCAGCTAAGAGCCAGCTGTCTGATTGACTAGCTTTCTCGGTGTGCAATCTTGCTGCCCAAAATGATTACAAAGGATTTGATTCCTTTCTTGAAATTACACAGAAATTACAAAATAATAGGAAAAGGAAAATTGAATGATGACTGAGGAAAATATATGCCTGTCGTTCATGTGATCGCCCTTGATCAGGTCACATCTCTACCATGACGTGCCTATCCTGCTGCTCGGCCAGTTCACCTGTCGCTTTCGCCTTAACTGCCTTACTTCACCACTCTCTGGAGCTAGTAGCGATCAACTGTGGTTGCTTGTCACAGACCAGAAGCGGAAATTGATCTAGCAGTCTTTCATTGTCTGACTGTGAGGAGTTCCATGCTCAGAAATTAAGTCTTCCTGAGTCCCATACCTCCATTTACTCCATGAAGACATGCACGCGAAGCAATCTAATTCATTTACGCTGCCCATGCAGTCCTTGGTTTCTTGTCCCAGGGGCTTCCACAAGATTAGCCCATATCGATTTCCAACTGCTCCATGCCTTCATTCAATACCGTAGTTGTCAACCCATATGGCTTTAAAGTTATGTACTTCCTTATTGGAGCGATTCCATATCGCAGACTTCACAGTGGTGCAGTGTTCAAATTTGTTGATTGCCGACCTCTAATACGTTGATTTCTGGTAGCATCGAATGTGCTCTAAGTCTTACATTTTGCAGGGAGGTTTGGGCACATGTATTCCAAAGAACCCAAAAAGCGTTTTGGGAAATTCCACAAGGAGACAATTTTATTAAAATAATTAATTATTTTTAATGGGTCCCTAAGTCTAAACTTAGGAAATTAAAATAATTAATGGGTATTAATCTAATTGTGAGTGTAACTTCTAGAAGAAGACAAGGATCTAACAGAAATGATCTTAGCCATTGATTAGCTTCTAATCTAGGTTGTTGAATGTCAACGAGAAGATTATTTAAGGAGGCTTGAGGGTCATTTGAAAAACTTTAAAACACACAGAGAGAGTTCAAAAGATCGAATTTCTAAAGCAAAGTAGCTACCGGTGAGAAATTCAAAGTGAGCTTTTGCAGTGAGGGGCAGAGATAGTATCCGGGAGAGGGAAGTTTTCCTGGGTCGAGAAGTACAAGGCAGAGAGGGCAAAACAACGTCCAAAGAGAGGTTGATGCTAGCCCACGCAATGCTGACGCAGTGGCAGCACAAAGCCTAGAGGAAGATCGAATTCTTGCTGAGAAAATCGAGTTTCAGCAGCCGACAGCTAGGGTGTAAGACTGAGAGACTAGAAATCGAAGTTTCTAGGCAGTAGAGGATCCAGAGGAAGAGGGGTGCAATCCCCAGTTGAGGTGACGCAGAGACTGTGTAGGGTTTACATAGATCTGTGCAGAGGCTGAAACAGAAGGGACGCAGAGCCTCCTTCCAGCGAGATCAAGGTCAGATTCTTCTAGTGACAGGGTGAGATCATCTCACTATTTGTTTTGTCCAGTTTCTCTCTGTATCGGATAGCCAATTGGGCTTCCAACAAATTGTACTTAGATTTACTATTGACCCTCAAAGTTGTTGCACTAGTTTTCCTGCATTGGGTTTTTCTAGGGACATTTGTCCAAAAATAATTGTCATTGTGTTGTATCTTTTTCCTATTCAGTTTCTTGTTTCAGCATATTATTTTAAATAGTGAATGTTGCAGTTGTATTTACTTCGATATTTACCATAGAACATAGTGAATAACTTGTATGGATTAACAAGTAGGAGACGTAACATCAATTTGTTGTAGTAGGGATTCTGGGTTTAGGAATTTTCACATGGTATCAAAGCTATAGGTGAAGAAAAAGAACAGTGTTGGAAGAGCCCAATGTTGAAGGAGGAAGAAGGGAGTTTGACATCACTGCAGAGGCAGTAATTCGAATCCCCAGAGGGTTTGCGTAGTCAAGCCAGGAGGGAAAAATTCTCGCGGTAAATCTCTCTCTGAATGAGTCGACAGAGAGGTAAGATTGTTAGATCGAGATTTGTCAATAGCAGAGGGAGCAGCACAGCAAAAGCTTCAACAAAGAGGTTTTTCTGGTGGGACACAATTTTCTATAGGCAGTTGCTGGCAAAAAGACATCAGAGGGAAGAGAGAGACACGGTTGAGGGAATTCTTCCTCAAAGGACTTCCAGCCAAGGAGGCAAAAAGACATCAGAGTGAAGAGAGCGACATGGTTGAAGAAATTCTTCCTCAAAGGACTTGCAGCCAAGGAGTCTGAATTCTCACTAGCTGAGCAGCAGCGGAGAGAGGTAGATCTACAAGCTCCAAAAGGGAGTGCGTAGGCCAGTTTAGTGTTGCGCAAAGGAGAGAGGAGGTCATTCGACTTTCTGTTTCGCAGAGATGGCAACCAGTGGGTTGAGAGATTAGGATAGGTTGGATGGGTCATCCAAGTATGTGATCTCGAAGGCAAGGACGTTGTGCCTTCTAGATGAGCATTTTCTCGAGGCCTATGTCGACAGTGTGGTAGTTGAGAGCAGATCTAGAACCGCTCAAGAAGTACAAACGAGAAATGGCAAAGGCCAAGAGGATGATCCTTGATGGAGTAAAGGATCACATGGTATGACACATCACTAGCCAAGGGACTGCTAAGGAGAAGTGGGATGCCTCAGCAACGATGTATCAAGGATCTTCCGAGCAGCGAAAGATGTACTTAGAGCAGAAACTGAGATCTACACAGATGCAGAAGGGGGAGCACATTGATCCTCACGAAGCTTCAAGAGACCCAAGACAAGTTGGCCGTTGTGAAGTCTACACCTCAAGGTTCCGAGATGGTGAGACTGGCCCTAAACTCAGTCTCAAAGGAGTGGAAAATATTTGTCCAGAGCATCCTAGGTAGGGCAACTTTTCCAAACAGGGATAGTATGTGGGAAACTCTCCAGCAGGAAGAGATGAGGAGAGATCTAGTCAAGTGTAAGCTTGACAGAAGCAGCAGTAGTGTGTCAAAACCCAAGGAGGAGGAAGAGAATGCAACCCTTGCATCTAAGGGGTAGCAGGAGCAGTGGAGACTAAAGAAGGATGTCTCGAAGATCAAATGCTTCAAGTGTGGTGAAATGGGTCACTACGTAACACAATGTCCTCTCAAGAAGAAGGATAAAGATGAGAAGCACGATCCGAAGGTTGCACTGGTGAAGATCGAGGAGGAGGAGTTTTCCATGACAATCGAGATACCTCTAGAAGGGAGGTGGGCTAATTTAGAGTTGTAGTTCAGAATGACTGCAGATGGGCAGGATCTCGAAGGAGTCCACCTCTCAGATCAATTCCTTCCTACAGGAGCCTAGATCAGTAGTATCAGGATGGATCAGTGTCAGTTGATGCAGAGGAGTGTTGGAGTGACAGTTGCAGTGGTTAGGAGCGCCAATGATTGAGCAACGCAGAGCAGAGTTGGCAACTGTGCAGATGGCACAGAGCAGAGATTAGCAGCAACACAGAGACTTCAAAGGGTCAACTCAGAGACTAGCAGCAGTTGGACTCCAACAGCAAGATGCATCATATTGAACACCAGTACAGTAATTTGGGATGCTTTTCTGTTGTTGATGCGGTAGCAGCAACAATTTGCAGTGTAGGGGCAGTTGGCAGTGGCAATGCCAACAGCAGCACGGATGTAGAAATTCAGAGAGAGTTGCAGTACGAATGCAATGTTGACAGTGATAGTGGCAGTGTCAGCAGCAGTACATTTGCAGTAGCAACGCAGTAGTTGGTGGATAGCATGTCAAACATTAGCAGCGCAAAGGACGATGTTATGAAGTTAGGGTGATGCTTCAGTAGGAGACATTGCTAGAGCACATTCCTCGCTACGAGAGAGTTTTTATTTCTGGTAGCATCGAATGTGCTCCAAGTCTCAATTTTTGCAAGTAGGCTTGGGCACATGTACTCCAAAGAACCCAGAAAATGTTTTGGAAAATTCCACCCAGAGATAGTTTTATTAAAATAATTAATTATTTTTTATGGGCCCCTGAGTCTAAACTTAGGAAATTAAAATAATTAATGGGTATTAATCTAACTATGGGTGTAACTTCTAGAAGAAGACAACGATCACACAGAAATGATCTTAGCCATTGATTAGCTTCTAATTTGGGTCGTTGAATTTCAACGAGAAGATTATTTAATGAGGCTTGAGGGTTATTTGGAAAACACATAGAGAGTTTAGAAGATCGAATTTTTAAAGCAAAGCAGCTGCCGATGAGAAATTCAAAGTGAGCTTTTGCAATGAGGGGCAGAGATGGTATCAGGAAGAGGGAAGTTTTCCTGGGCCGAAGAGTACAAGGCAGAGAGGGCAGAACGACGTCCAAAGAGAGGCTACCGCTGGCCAACGCAAAGCTAACACATAATTGTGTCATTGTGTTGTACCTTTTTCCTATTCAATTTCTTGTTTCAGCATATTATTTTAAATAGTGAATGTTGCAGTTGTATTTACTTCGATATTTACGATAGAACAGAGTAAATAACTTGTGTGGATCAACAAGTAGAAGTAACATCAGTTTGTTGTAATAGGGATTTCAGGTTTAGGAATTTTCACACAATATGACAAGCCCCTCTGCTTAGCCCTTCCCACATTTCTAACCATAGGACCGAGACTTGTGACCTGGAGCTTAGCCTTAAGGGGCTAAGGCCCTTTGTTCCTATCGGGGGGTATCGTTCCTTTGTAAACTGCTTTTTGCCCCTAGGTCCTTAAGTTCCTCTTGACCGTGGGCCAATCCTTATATCGGAACCCCCTTATCAACAGTTTCCAATCGGGGTTTTAGCATAGGGGTTGCGACATTCAGGTTTCGTCTATTGTCAATCGCCAATAGCCATCTTTGTTCAGCCCTAGCCCTTGGTTCTTTAACTCTTTGTGACCATGTGCCAACCCTTATATCAGAGCTCCTCTATCGACGAATTCCAATTGGCGATTTAACTTTGGCGCACAACATTTCACTTCACCGATTGTCGAATGTCGATCACCTTTTCTGCTTAACCCTTGGTCCTTTCGCCCTCCTAGTGACCATAGGCTAGTCCCCATAACGGAGCCCCTTAATTGGAGGTTTTCAATCGGTGACTTCATTTTGATGCACACATGCTACAACCTCCGATCGTTGATCTCTGATATGTGACGTCATCACTACCAAGTGTCACCTTGTGAGTGGTGACACGTGTCACCCTTTTTTTGGCCTCATATGACCCCTGAAAACGCTGAATCTGTCGGACACGTGTCCACCGTACCGCCACGTCATGTTGCCCCATGTCCCTTATTGGAACCAACCATGTGCTACCAAGTGTCATGTATTGGAACCAATCATGTGTAGCCACGTTTCATTTATCGGGTCCAAAGATGCTCAGCCACGTGGCACTAGAGGAGAGAGAAAAGGCCATCCCTCTTCTGGTTTTGCGACTGATTTCCTTTATTAAATGTTTCAAGGCATTCTCAGTGCTTTAACACTAGAGGCTCAAATCGCGGCAAATTTAATCACAATCGAAACTTTATGTGATATCGCAACCTTAAAAGGCTGGCACATGTTTGATCGACGATTGCGATGCGCCGATCTCTTGATGCTCTGATGCCTTGGACCTATCATATGTGGGATCGCCAACGTGCGAGATCGCTAATAGCATATCGGCAAAACGCTTCCCCTGTTGCACTACACCTTGGGACTTCCGATCGTCGATATGTCGAGACCCGAGATTTTACCCTTGGGCATTTTCTCCTTGTTTTCTGGTTTTCAACAGGGCAACTTCAATCTGCTCTAACTTTTGATTCCGGAGTCCATTTGAGTTCCATATACCATTGGAAAGATAATTCGAAGCACTATCAAATGGAGAGGGTCTGATTTAGATTTGAGGGCTTTTGTGGCTTGGAAGATGCCTGCAAACTTTTTTGTTCTTTTGTATTTTGGTCAGCTGAAAACAAATTTTGCAGTGAGTGACAACATTGGCTCCAACTAGGGATAGTTCCTTACTGGCAAGGTGTTGAGAACCTGCAAACCAGTAGCCTTCACCCTTGGGCATGGAGTTTAAAAATATAATGATTCTATAAAACTAGAAAATCTCCATGGATCTTTAATTGCATGGAGTCTTTTCCTCGTATAACTGAAATACATAAATAAAAATTCTACCAACTGGAAACTAAATGCTCAGCTAGTGAGCTTATTTATATACAACTCCTACTTATGTACTAGAGATCAATTCACGTAAGTGAGTTCATCCTTCCAATGGTACCAGGTCAGCATTTGGGTGCTAGACCTAACGCCTTCATGCTGCTGAAATTTAAAAATCAAAACAAGCATGCACCCCAAAAAGTCTTCAAACAAAAAACTTGATACATGCTCCAGAAACAACCTCTACTGCTGACCTAAGAATGTCGTCATGTAGTTAGCTTCAGGGTCATAGAACTGACGAGAGAAAATTGTGGCTGCCTCATTTTTTTGAATAGTTTCTGGGAATGAATCTTTCCACACAACGCAGCCACAGACAATGCTTGGCTCTTCAACTTTGGGCTCTTCTTGAAAAATTTGTTGCTCAAAGCCTTCTCCCCACTTGTTTGTAAGTAGATCCCTTTGACAATCCACGACCATCTCATCCTCCTGTGAATCATATGAATCATAAATCGGAGGAGGTTCATGAACTTGTTCTCCAGGTGAAGGATGTGAATAATAAACTGGAGCCCTCTTTGTTAACCACCTGGTGGGCCTCCTCTTCTTGTGCATCTTCCCATAACTGAGATTGTTGTAGTTCTGCATCACTTGACTCTCCATCAGAGTCATACACATCATAAGAAGAGAATCATAAAATTCCGCTAAATAGGATCTCTGAGGATTTATTTGCAGCTTGGTGTTGTCTCCTTCTCTTTCTTAATCACTGGGTGATGCTTCTTGATGTCGGTATATGTCTCCTTGGAGAGGAGCCCCACAAACATCTCTAGCAGGATTATTAACCTTGGGAATATTTTCAACATTAAAATGTGCACAACAATCTTCAAACAAAGCAACTGGTGGATATAATCTTTTGCAATAATGATTGAATGCTATGTGAAAGCTCTTTAAGGAAGATATGCTACCATGAGGTATTATTCTATACAAAACTCTAGCATCTCTATCTAAAGAATACAGGAACAATTTCATTTGTACATCTTCAAGAACAATACCCTGTTGTTCCATGCACTCATGAGAGTCCTTGAGGTGTTGATCCGGCCTTCTATCTGTGTTTCCATTGAATCTAGGCAAATATGTATTCCATTCATGAAATGAAGGGACATGATTGGGATAACTAGCAATAGAAGAAAAATCCAGTGAGGCAAATTTGTTGGCCAAGAATGCAGGAATGGCCATTTTGAAAACCCCTTTAGGTGAGTGATCTCAAGTTCAGATGTAGGGGAAATTTTCTGTTGTTTAGCATCAAAGCGAGGATGAGGCCTCTTGAGAGACAAGATGATCAAATAAAGGTATAGACAGTGGAGTCGCCAAGATGTTCACCATAAGATTGAAACAGTGAAGTCGCCAAGCTGAGAGGTCTTCAACGCACACTTCCCTTGCTCACTTAACAAAGGGAATGTAAAAATTTGTCGTACCTAGGGAAAAATATTCTGATTCGTTCCCCCGCAATGGCACCAGAAAGATGTTGTCACTTTTTCTAGCACCTATAGCACAAGCGCTTCAGGAGATATAGGAAGCTTTCTAGAAACACCCTCTGGGTTGATTGTAGACTAGTGCCTAGGACATCTTAAAGAGAGGAGTGCTTTGGAAGATTACCAATGGGGCTTTCTGCTACACTCCAATTGTCATGTAGTTTGAAAAGATAATAAAGACGGGTTGGGTTCAATAGGCCTTCATTAAGGTAAACTCAAGCCAATACATGGATCCAAATGCTCAGGGGGTAAATTGGGCCAACCTTACAGAGAAATGTATGGTTCTAGTGGTGGACACACAACAACAGGCAGTTTTAATATTGGTGTTGTAGTAATATGAAGAGGAATAAAGAAAGGAGGGAATTTGGTGCATAGGGTTGGTTACAATACAAAATCCTAAGCAACAATGTTCCGACAAAAATATGGAAGAGAGAGGAGATGAAAGAGCAAAAAGAGTGGAGCACAAATTAAGGTTTCATGTTGTATGCCTCGAGGATACATTTATCAACAAACACCATAAGTAAATATGTGCTCATACAGGTACAACAAGTTATAAACAAAGACAAGTAAATCCATCTTATACACGGGTACTGCTCACTGTTTAGCACCCTAGATACATCTATGAATCAGAGAGAAATCGGCAACTTCATTACACTATTTCAACGAAAGAAAAACATACATGAAGTGAGATATACAAAGAAGGAAACATACTGCGCATTCCCTGATTGGAATCACCAAAGAGTTTCATTAATCGTCAAAATGAGTCCCATTCACCAGTCCATTACATTTAGTGATATACAACTCAAGTCCCTCATGAACAAGAAAATAGAACCAAAAAGTGGAATAACAGAATTTGGACCCCTCAAATGCAAAATTTTGGAACCTCTATTAAGTGTTTCCTCCCTCTATTTATAAGGAGAGGGGGAGCTTTGAATTAATAGTGACAAAATATTTCAGCTAAGGGCCAGCTATCCAATTGACTCGTCTCGGCATGCGATATCCTGCTGCCCAAAATGATTACAAAGGATTTGATTCCTTTCTTGAAAATACACAGAAATTATAGAATAATAGGAAAAGGAAAACTCACTGATCACTGAGGAAAATATCTCCCTGTCGTTCCTGTGATCGCTCTTGATCAGGCACATCTCTGCCATGATGTGCCTCTCCTGCTACTCGGTCGGTTCACCTATCGCTTTTGCCTTAACTATCTGACTTCACCACTCTCTGGAGTTGCTAGCGATCAACTGTGGTTGCTTGTCATAGAGCAGAAGCAGAGATTGACCTAGCAGCCTTTCATTGTCTAATTGTGAGGAGCTCCATGCTGAGAAATTAAATCTTCCTGAGTCCCATACCTCCATTTACTCCATGAAGACGTGCGCGCGAAGCAATCTAATTCATTTATGTTGCCTATGTAGTCCTTGGTTTCTTGTCCCAGGGGCTTCCACAGGATTAGCCCATATCGATTTCCAAATGCTCCATGCCTTCATTCAATACAGTAGGTGCCAACCCATATTCCTTTAAAGCTCTGTACTTCCTTATCAGAGCGATTCCATATCGCATACTTCACAGTGCTGCAGTATTCAAATTTGCCAATTGCTGACATCTGATATGACAAGCCCCTTCTGCTTAGCCCTTCCCATATTTCTATGCATAGGACATTGGGTTGTGACTTGGTGCTTAGCCTTAAGACGCAAAGGCCATTTGTTCCTTGCCGAGAGTTATCGTTCCTTTGTAAATTGGTTTCAGCCCCTAGTTCTTTAAGTTCCTCTTGACCGTGGGCCAGCCCTTATATCGGAGCCCCCTTATCGGTGGTTTACAATCGGAGTTTTAACATAGGGGTTGCAACATTTAGGTTTCGTCAATCGTCGATCATCGCTAGCCCTCTGTGTTCAGCCCCGGCCCTTGGTTCTTTAACTCTTTGTGACCGCATACCAACCCTTATATCGAACCTCCTCTATCAGTGAATTCCAATCAGCGATTTAACTTTGGCGCACAACATTTCACTTCGTCGATCGCCAAACACCAATCACCTTTTCTGGGTAACCCTTGGTTCTTTCGTGCTCCTTATGACCGTAGGCCAACCCCCCATATTGGAGCTCCTTAATTGGAGGTTTTCAATCGGTGATTTCATTTTGATGCACACATGCTACAACCTCCAAGCGCCGATCTCTGATATGTGACATCATTACTACCACATGTCACCTTGTGAGTGGTGACACGTCACCCTTTTTTGGGCCTCATATGACCCCTGAAAATGTCAAATATGCTTGCCACGTGTCCACCGTACCACCACATCATGCTGCCCCATGTCCCTTATCAAAGCCAACCATGTGCTGCCAAGTGTCATGTATCGGAACCAATCATGTGTAGCCACGTTTCATTTATCGAGTCCAATGATGCTCAGCCACGTGGCCCCTTAGAGGAGAGAGAAAAGGCCATCCCTCTTATGGTTTTGCGATGATTTCCTTTATTAAATGTTTCAAGGAATTCCCGGTGCTTTAACACTAGAGGCTCAAATCCAGACAAATTTAATCGCAATCGAAACTTTATGCGATATCGCAACCTTAAAAGTTTGTCCCTTGTTTGATTGACGATTGTGATGCGTCGATCTCTTGATGCTCCGATGCCTTGGACCTCCGATATGCGGGATTGTTGATCGCATATCAGTGAAACACTTCCACTGTTGCGTTGCACTTTGGGACTTTTGATCGCCGATATGCCAGGACTCGGGATTTTATCCTTAGGCATTTTCTCCTTGTTTTCTGGTTTTCAACAAGGCAACTTCAATCTGCTCTAACTTTTGATTTCGAAGTCCATTTGAGGAGTTCCATATACTATTTGAAAGATAATTCAAAGCACTAACTAATGGAGGGGGTCCGATTTAGCTTTGAGGGCTTCTGTGGCTTGCAAGATGGCTGAAAATTTTTCTGTTCTTTTGTACTTTGGTCAGTTGAAAACAAATTTTGTAGTGAGTGACAATAGGAGCGCTGAAAAATATAAGGCCAGGTTTGTAGCTTGTGGCTTCTCTCAAAAGGAAGGAGTGGGCTATGACGAGATATTTGCACCAGTTGCCTAATATACCACTATCTGATCTATTATTTCTCTCACTGCCACTCAAGGATGAAGCCTACATTAAATGGATGCCAAGAATGTTTTCTTGCATGGCTTGCTTAAGGAGGAAGTCTACTTGGAACAACCTCAGCGGTTCGAAGTACAAGATCAATGGATACATGTATGCAGGTTGAAGAAAGCCCTCTATGGGTTAAAACAAGCCCCTAGGGCTTGGTATGAGAGGATTGAAAATTATCTTATGAAGCTAGGATTTACGAGGAGCTATGCTGATCCAAACCTATACTTCAAGGTTGAAAAGGACATGCCTCTCATTTTGGTGTGTTATGTTGATGATCTCTTTCTAATAGGTGTAGACCCTCTCATTTATCAATGCAAGAGGGAGTTGACTTTTGAGTTCGAGATGAAGGACCTAGGACTGATGCACTACTTCATAGGTCTAGCAAAAGCCAGGTGAGATTTACCTTTCTCAGGGGAAATACATTGTAAAGTTGCTATAGAGATGTGGGATGGTGGATTGCAAGTTTGTGTCTACTCCGTTGGAACTCAACTTCAAGAAGCTATGTGGAAGTGTTGTTGGGCCCAAACTGGCAAACCCTTCCGAGTATCGACAACTTATGGGGGCCCTGATGTTCTTGGTAAACTATCGTCCATACATATGCTTCGTTGTGAATACATTGAGTCAATTCATTGTTGAGCCTTATAACATACATTGGATTGTTGATAAGAATCTCTTAAGAAAGATATCCCCGTGGCACAATCAACTATGGGCTAAGATACACTGCCAAGAATTTGAGGCTACATAGATATTTTGATGCGACTAGGTTGGCAGTGTGGTGGATAGAAAGAGCACGTCAAGACGTTGCTTATCATTAGGGTCTGCTTCAATTTCATGGATAAGCAAGACCCAGAAATCGATTCCTTTAAGCACCACAGAGACCGAATATGTTGTTTCTAGTATGGCCTGTTGTGAAGTTGTATGGTTGAGGAAGCTCTTCAGTGAACTATTTGAGCACGTGTTGGATACCACTGTGATTTATTGCGACAACCAGAGTGGGATTCACCTTTCAGAGAATCTTGTGTTCCACAATCACTCCAAGCACACTGACATCAGGTACCACTTTATCCGGGATATGGTACAACAGGAAGCTATAAGGCTCCAACAAATCAGGACTGATAAGCAAATTGCTCACATCCTCATGAAGCCCTTGGGGAAGGTCAAATTCTCAGCCTTTCGAGAAATACTTGGAATCAAGGAAGGACCCTCTCATGAAGGTCCCACTTGAGTTGGACATGGAGCTATAGCAGCTCCTGGGGGCCTGGGGTACTTCTTGGAGCTATGAGCAACCATAGGGTGAGTGGTTCACCTTCCCCTATAAGTGCGTTGTGTACAGGATGAGTGGTTCACCTTCCCCTATAAGTGCGTTGTGTACAGGGTGAGTGGTTCACCTTCCCCTATGATACTCCATGATGGTTGACATGTGTGTAGGGTGATTGGTTCACCTTCCCCTACAATTGATGACATATGTATCTAGGGTGAGTGGTTCACCTTCCCCTATGATTGATGATATATGCATAGGATGACTGGTTCACCTTCTCCTACGAATGCCCCAGCATACATCCTACCCATGTAGTCCAGGACTCAAGGGAAGTACCTCTCATCTGGCCAATGAGTTGGGAAAAGTGGATAGGGACCATAGCACTACAGATGGACGCATCGTGTACTTTCGTACTCCCTATGTCTAGGATGCATGGTGTTCATCAACTTGATCTGGGATCACGTCATATTTGGATTCTACCCCTAGATTGACTTTTGTCAATGGAGAGTGGCAAGCTCTTGTGACTTACGCTCGATCAATTCTTCTTCATTGTTACATCAGTGTCCAATAGAGTAGAGACGAGATGCAGAATTACAAGATGACATGATGATGGATGGATTGGCAGGTGGAATTTTCCCTAGTTGAGAGGGAGTGTTACAATTGGCAAGTAGGGCCAAATTCCACTTTGGACAACTCATATGATGGAGATGATGATTGCATTGAATTCTTGTAATGTTCGTTCCTAGAAAAGTTTCCCTAAATTTAATTCCACAATTTTGCCATTTTTTACTATTCTAGGGGCCCATGATATGTTTGGGTGAGACTTAGGAGATGGAGACCGTAATCATTTTGTTAGGGGAAGGTGGGGGCCACACCCTCAAGAAATACGCACTCCTTTGAAGGAAAAATCTAATTGCTAAGGTGGGAGGTCGAAGTGCTTACTGGAGGGACCCACATGAGGAGGCAAATCAAAATTATAAATAGAAGGGACCTAGCAACTATTGGGGTCCTTTTTGAACCTAACTATTCTCTTGTCGCTCAAGCAGTTTCGCTGGCTCACATTGTTGTTCAGTGCAAATATTTCCAAGGGGAGAGCTCAGCCTTCTTTCGGTGGACTTTGAGTGCCACCCTAGGAAGGTAAGATCGTTGCTACATTGGAGGGATATTTGTGGAGTTCAAGGTGCATCATACAGCCATATCCCTCAGTCAATTCGGGTTCTAGGAGGATGCAGTAGAGGATCATGTGCCACTCATTTTAGTTGTTTTCTGGGAGGTGTTTATCGAGAGAAATTTTGCATAACTACTCCAAGGGAAGACCAAGCTTTATGAAGAATTTTGGGGTTAGAGCTTGCTGCCTTGAGGCAGGCCTGTGCATGAGCCAAATTCTGGGCACAGGTGGGAGGTTGAGGAAAAGAGTTGGGGAGCTGGATTGTGCCGAATTTGAGGAAGTCATCTGAGTAGAGTTCAGCATTTTTGGAGGGATTGGAAGGTTGCGTCAGTGAATTTCCAAAAAGGTCATATTTTCCAGCCAGTTGAGGAGGACATGGTAATTAGGGATCAATTTTCAGAGCTCAGAATTAGACCAAACCCTTTCTAGGTTTTGGTGGGTTTATTGAGAAGAGCCCAAGGCTAATTTTGCCGAATTTTCTGAGCATCAACGGTGGGCCTTTTAGCAGTTTCTTTCCAGCAGACAATGTAGTTTCTCCAAGGCAATGCAGGGCATATTTGGGGCATCTCATTCTCTCATCTGTGCATTGTAATTACCAACCTGGGGCTTTTCTAGCTTGCCACTGAGGCAATCCCAGGTGCACTCCTTTCATACCCCATTGTACTATTGCTCCAAATATATAATAAAATGGCCCAGCTAGATGGTGCTTTGGGAGATTTCATGGGTGTTTACTTACATTTCTGAATTTTGTGTATGCATGTCGATTTTGCTTTGTTTATCACTATTTTTCCTAATTAGGAATATTATGGTGGTATCAGAGCTCAAATCTTGGCTTAGCCGTGGGGATCTTTCCTATGAACAAGCAGGATAGGTAGAATAGTACTTATCAAAGGCAGAGGTATCGAAGCAGGGAAAGAGAGTTGGAGATTACACTTGATACTGGGGCACCCGAGAAGGCAGTAGTGCTGGAAAATATGGGGGAGCCGAGGAGTAAGGAGGAAGCAACATTTGATAGCCTCTTAAAGGCCCTAAACGATTTAGCTAAAGGGAAGAAGGAGATGTTGGCGGAACTCAAGCAGCAGAATAGGGACAAGAGCATTTATTGTGAGTTCCTATTTCGGGAGACTTCAGGGGCATCACAACAATATGACCAGCCTTCACTAGCCACTCACCCACCAGCTTTTAGTGGGCCAACCAGGACCACACTGCCTATATTTTTACCTTCAACACCTAGTGAGCAGGGTGGATCGGATGATCAGATGCCCATGGAAGATTATTTCTGGGAGTGGCAGTCCATGGGGGAGAATTTCAAAGCAGCATTGTCCTTCAAAGATTTTTGCCAACTCAAGCAGAACGAGAGAGGTAAGAGCAGCTAGGGGTCAAGTACACAGAGTTCAGAGTTGCAGTGTACCATTGGGAGGATCTACTTTTCCACGTATGATGGATCTACCAAGTGCATAGCTTGAGCTTGGGTGGAGAAGTTGGATACCTATTTCTAGCTTAACCGGACGACAAAGGTGGAAACCATCAAAATGGCTACCTTGCACTTGGAGGGAGAGGCACACGACTAATGGTTTCATGGCTTGGCCACACTAGGGCATGCCAGTGTGACCTCTTATGAGGACTTTACCCGGAGAGTGCAGCATTTTGATAAGAGGGACCCGGAGGCCCATTTCAGAGAGTTAACCCAGCTCAGGCAAACTAGCCATCCATAACAGTATATATCGAAGTTTTTGAGGGTCTCAATCATGGTGCCAGATTTATCTAATGCCAGGAGGGTGTACACATTTGTAGAGGGCTTGTTTGAGCCATGCATGGGCTGGTGAGATCCCGCAGACCCACTACTTTGTAAAAGGTTGTGACTTGTGCCAGGGATTTGCAGGGGGCAATCCCCAAGACTCGACCACCCATACCATCACGGGCTCCCTACCCACAGAGGAGACATGACACGAGGCCCCCACCACAGTGAGCAGTCCAGGGACGTGGACAGTTAGATGAAGAGACCAGGAGAGACCTCCAGAGGAGGAAGCTATGCTTCACTTGTCAAGAGCCTTGGGCACCAGGCCATAGATGCACAGCGGGTAAGGCCCATTACATTGAGGTCTTCTCTGATAGTGACCAAGAGGATGACATGGAATTAGACATAGGTGGGGGTGACAACGAGGCACATGCAGAGAGGGGATCACCACCACCTAGGGGAGCACCTTTCGCACCATCCAGAGGAGGCCTAGCTTCATTGCGTGGGGTTCCCAAATTTTTGACCTTGAGGATCAGAAGCCCAATGTAGGGGCAGCATGTCTCGGTTTTGGTACACAATAGGGCCACCCACAATTTCATTGATGCACAAATGGTTCAGAGGCGAGGTATCACTACAAAGGAGTTTGAGGGGTTTTTAGTCCTAGTGTCGAGGGATAGGACCATGCAGTGTACCCAATATATTCCCGCTTTGACAGTGACCATGGGGAACTACTCAGTGACAGATCTTTTCTTCGTGGTGGGTGTACCGAACACCAATGTGGTGATGGGTGTCCAATGTCTCTACTCCCTTGGGCGGGTCACTATGGATTGGAGAAAGTTGGAGATGGAGTTCACGAGGCTGGATGACAAGTTAGTTGTTCTTTGGGGAATGCATTCATATCCTCCACAGATAGTTTCAATGCACAAGATGGAAGTTGACTTGAGGCATGGGAACATAGCATGGGCAGTGGAGTTGAGGATTTCGGAGGCTGGGAGTCAACCCAAGCCACCACAACCCAACACACAGGCCATCTTAGACAGGTATCCGATAGTGTTTGGGAACATACCACGAGGGAAGCCACCTAATAGAAGATTTGAGCACACGACTGAGCTAGATCTAGGGGTACAGGCGGTTATTATCACTCCATCTAGACATCTCAAAGCCTACAAGGATGAGATTGAGCAAGCCATTCAGAAGTTGCTAGCACTTGGACACATTAGGCCTAGCTCTAGCCCCTTCGCTTCATTAGTTGTACTAGTGAAGAAGAAGGATGGGATGTTGCACATGTGCATAGATTGTTAGGCACTCAAAAAGAAGACCTTGAAAAACCACTACCCCATTCCACACACTAATGAGCTCATGGATGAGCTTAGAGGAGCCAAGTATTTCTCTAAGAGAGACTTGTGTTCGGGGTACCACCAAACTAGAGTGAGGGATTAGGACATCCCCAAGACGGCCTTCAAATGCCACTATGGGCATTTTGAGTTCTTGGTCATGTCCTTCACACTAACCAACACACCTGCCACTTTCCAGTGTTGCATGAACCATGTGTTCCGTGGGAAGTTGCGAAAATTTGTATTGGTATTCTTTGATGACATTTTCATCTAATAGGACCTAGGAAGAGCATCTACAGCACTTGGAGGTGGTGTTGCGCATTTTAGAGGAGCAACATTTCTACGCCAAGCTTTCCAAGTGCGAATTTAGGTTGACAGAGATGCTCTATTTAGGGCATATTATTGGAAAGGATGGAGTGAGGGTGCATGAGGAGAAGATTAGGGTCATCCGTAATTGGCCAGTACCTCGAAATGTGACTGAATTGAGGGACTTCATGGGCATATGCACCTATTATAGCAAGTTTGTGAAGGGCTTCTCACAGTTGGCAGCTTCCCTCACAGATCTGACCAAGAAGGGAGCCTTCGTATCGACAAATAGAGCACAGTCAGCATTTGAGAGCCTTAAGGAGGTGATGAGAAATTGTCCAGTATTAGGTGAAAGAGTTGGTGTAGTTTTGTCACAGGAAGGCCATCCCATCGCTTTTGAGAGTCGGAAGCTCCTTCGCATGAGAGGTCGTATCCTATTTATGACAAGGAGATGTTAGCCATT